>BSCZ01000698.1:0-77013 GCA_027924225.1 Bjerkandera adusta
TTCCTGTACTAGCAAATTTCCCAAACGCCGTCCCTGATCGTGCGATTGGTGTTCGCACACGCTGCGACGCAGGCGCCGTCATAGTCACCCTCGCTCACCTCAGCCATCCTCACCGCCACGTTCAGGTGAGCCTGACCCTCTCTTCAGAGTTCCTACCTGATTTCCTGGCACTCTTGCCGTTCCCGGCAGCCGTTCAACACGCAGATACCGGCGGCATCCAACTAGGGCAGCCGCCCTCCCAGCAACGTCCCCGGCCGACACTATGCACGGACACGCCGAATGAACATCATCGATCCGAGCCAGAACGCGATGCCCACAGTGCGTCCAATTCAGATTGGCTTCGGATAACACTGACTGACAGCATCAACCAGCCAGCTTTTCCGGACGAGGACAAGTCCCCGACAGCCCTCGAACGTTCCAAAGAACGCGTGAGATGGTCGTTCTCTGCTTCGCAGCTTCTTTCTCTCCGACCAGTGGAGTTACTCGGCACTGTGGGTACTGGTATTCCGAATACTGCGGGAGGCGCTGCTCGCGTCGCCCGCGTTATCAAGCGCACGTATCGTAGAGGTCGTTTTGAACGTCTCCCGCGCGCGCATAGCGGTATGTTTACCCTTTCTTTGGCCCCTGGCTGACTCTGCTCAGGGTCGATTGCGTCCGACACTGCCGGCGGCGAAGATGTCCCCTACGCTCGGATCGGCGCCGCTGCCGCTCGCTGCGTCGTCCGCGCTGCATTTCCTGTGAAGTTGTCCGTCGACATCCGAGCCTCTCTGTGGACGCGCCTCTTTTCCACACCCGACAACGCCATCTGCGTGCAAAACTTCGATCGCGTCTGGCAGCGCTCCGTGCCCCTCAGCTGTCTCGCTACTCAGCACAAGCTTTGCAGCTGACCAGCAACCCGACGCCCTCATGACTGCGCAGCTGCAGCGTTGCTCATCCGCCACATGTCGCACGGCCAGTCGCCGTCCTCTACGGGCCATCCCTACTCCAACGCAATATGTCGGCGGCGGTAGCTGATCAGCACTAGAAGTCTGTAAGCTTGTTTACACATATCTCTTCCAAGTGGAGACTCAACTACGCTTCACAGCGCCCGCACTCACACACTCGTGTACCCACCCATGCGCACTCACGAGACAGGCTAGACCCGCCGCCGCCGTCCCCATGGGGGATGTTCTGCTCCACTTCGATGTTCGTTGCCGTCGGACGACACTTCATGGTCTGGCCATCAGGGCTCCCATCGCGGATGTCGTCAACGATGACGGCGGTGCGCGTTTTTGTTTTCGACAGCCGCCGCCGCCAAGGGTGTCTTCATCGCGCGCGCATGGCCCGCGCCGCAACGCCCTCGTATGTCTCCGCGTCTCGGAAGTCGGGACACACGGACACATAGGCGTCACCGCTGATCCCTGTGCATGTCTCACCGCGGCGACGGCGACGTGCGTCATTTCTGCATCGCAAGATCCCCTTTCCCCTGGGGATGCGCATTGCACGATCGTCGGCGGGCCTTTTCGGGAGGCTTATATGAAGTCATTTCACGGCCCTCGCGTACCTTCCCGCTGATCTCGTCCGATGACGCAGCGCGGGGAGATTAGACATGCCGGCATCGAGGCGAGACTCTTCGTCGTGCAAGGGCCCAGCAAGGGTCCAGCCCTTTCCAGCGAGGTTTTTCCTCGGCCGGTGTTCGCGACACAGTCTGACGTAGCGCGATTTTCCGCGCGTTATCGTACATCATAGCGGTGACAAACCGTACCAAACGTGTATTTAGAACTTTCGATATCAATACCATTGTTGAGCCTTTCTCAGACGTTTTCACCTTCCAAGGTCCGCTGGCAGCATAAGTACACGCGAATCCAGGCTTCGTCATGCGCGTGCGAAAGTAACCAGATTAGGACGCAATACTCCCACGGCCTCTCGTGTTGCGCACATCTCTCTTTGAACGCTTTTCCTATGCCTCAGTGGCAGTAAACATCCATCATCCTTTTCAAAGCCAAAGAAACGTTCTGTGGATCATCAATTGGGTTTGCCTGGCGTGGAATTCGAAGCCTCACGACAGTACTGGTCTCTGCACCTCCCAAGGAAACTGGGCTACTTCATCGACTTGGAGATTGTTATTTCACCCATTTCTCTCCCAATCTCATGCTCTGGAAAGGTAAAATCAGGACGCCTCGATGCCAAAGGAGGCCGGCCCGCGACGAGTACGTTTAACCTATTCCTCTCCGAGGAGCTGATTCCGGGTTTTCGTGATTCCTCCTCACTCAGATGATCCTCGGCAGGAATGGCGCTGCGCATAGAGGCGAATATTTGCGGATTCTTCAAAGTAACGCCCTCAACTTTTCCTTGAGCGGTAGAAGGGAGCGTACTCTACGCTGTGTTCGGCCAGATTTTGGGATTCAAGGCGACATCCCCAGCCGTCTGCATGACGTGGCGGTTCTCGGCTTGTCAGCAAACAACCACGGATGCGTACAAGACGTCCTTATCCAACCCCAAACATCCTCTTTCCTGTCGCCGAGACAGTCCCGGAGATATCTTGTGTACTTTATCTCACCTTCCTCGTATTTTCTGGCTGCTTCGCGAATGTCATCCGTGGAACGCCTTTAAACGAAATCATTGTCGTCTTTCCCGTTGGCGAGCCGTGACGGGATCAAATCTAACATTCGGTGTCGCGGGTCAGAGCAACGAGGCGTGCTACGGGCTTGCGCGGGAATATTCCGTTGGAATGCACCTCCCAAACGACACAGAGGTGGCACTGGATGATTTCATCGACTATGCGCTCGGGCGTTGCTGTGCACATTGACCGGCAAACACCCAAAGACTTCACTTCTCCATGGCAGACAGTACGTGTGCCTATCACTTGTGCTCTGCCTGCCTCACCCATGATGCACGCTCTAGGTACACCGCACTTATAGAACACTTGCCAGCATCATTGATGTTCCGCGCATTTTCGACAGTTGTAACTTGATTTGCTATACAAACCAGACCTGGACCTTTCGCATCCCTGTCGACGTTACGCCTCGGCGCCCAGCCCACTATCGTGTTCTTATCAACGACCGCGGCTTTCCCAGAGCGACCCACTGGGTCTATCTTAACGGAGACCAGTTCAGGGCAGGATAACGGGGGTCTGGCTATAGCTAGACCGTCGGCTCGGGCATCCGTCGGTGTTCTCATGACCTCCTATGGCCTCCTGTTAACTCTTTGACACCGTCATCCGTCCTCTGATTCGCAGAACACGCAGGATTATATCTCGCTCATACAGTCAATTGCGTGGGCGTGTCCATGCCAACTCCGTTTCGGCTCCTGCAACGCCACAATGACCCCAACTCTATGCGCGCAACCCCGCCCTGGGTCTGGCGGCTGTTTCAAGCAGCGCCCAAGTGATGCGCGCATGACGGTAATATGTAGCTGTTGCACTTAAAGCGTCGCATAGACGTCGTTTCTCACAACAATCTCGCTCTCTATTTACGCCCCAATGCTCTCTTGGACTCTTCCCCTCGTCCTTCTCCATGTATACGCGTGCTTCGGCGCGTCGTTCAAAGAAGTAAAACCACCAGACACCATGATCTACTCATACCCAATCATCGACGTTCCTATTGGACAGAAGATCACCCTTGGTATGGACGGCGGGGCAATCGAGGTGCCTACCAGCTATCATGGGCTAGGATGGAACATGAGCAGCTCCATCACATTTCCCAACGGCTCGACCATAGTTCTTGCTTCCACGGGAAACATGTTCGACACCGGGGTGTCCTCACATTGTCTCGGCTCAGGAGGCATCCGTCGGCCTACAAACGCTCTCGTCGTGGGAGCGGCTCTGACTCCAGACGTGGCCGGAAAGTATGTCCTTACTTCGCTGCCATGACATCTATTTCCTGTTCAGGCGCTCACGACGAACGTCCAGGCATATTGCTGGTTGGGACGTAGTATACGGCACAACCGACGATCCGACTGTCGCGAACGAAACCTCGTGCGACATATCTCGCTTGTCGCTCCAGACGTTCCATTTCAACGCCTCGTTCAACGTTGTCGAGGCTCAGAACAGCACATTCTATGCGGACTACATCACCGTTACGACCGACTTCCCTTCGGAGCCCACAGGGAAATTCTTCGAGACGGGCGGAGCACAGACGACTAGTGTGGTTTGGGGCGGCCTGATAGGAGTAGTTGCGGTCACGATAGGACGACTTATTTGATGGCGAGTGTGGCTCTCAGGTACGGCGGCATTGATTCGACTTCATGTGTTGAAGCTCATGCGGATGTTCATGCGATTAGAGTTTACCGGATGACTTCGCGGCTTTTAAGCGTTATGTATCAATCATGCTGGCTCCACGACTTTAGTTTGCCGAAGGGCAGGCGCCGGGACGATTTATTTTCTAACACGACGAGCGACGCATTTACTAATCCATACGAACGAGACTTACCCCATACTCTCGCACGCGTATCAAGTGGACCCTATGAAAATGAAGACGAATGCACTTCGAGATTGTCGTGGATTACTACTTCACAGTTGCATCAAAGATCAGTACCGATACTAACCGGAGGAAGCGACTCCGAGGTTTGATATTGCGCCTTGACGAAGGGCAATCGCGTCGAGATGCGCCTACACCTCAATTTTCTGGCCTATATTTCTGCTACAGCGTATGCTCATCACAGTATGAACGTTCTACAGACTGCAAGAGACGAAATAGGTGGCTGTTTCGGCGTTTGCCGCGCCACAAATCCGTAGGCCCCATATGGTCAATCGAGTTGAGGCAGGGCTTGGCATCAACGGCCCACAATGCGGCAGGAGTCGAGGACAGCCTTGTATGAATTCCGGTTTATATTTATAACAAGTATCACTGGCAGCTTGAACACAACCCACACGACCACCTCACGCCGCCCGCCATGTTCGCATTCTTCCCCGCCGCTCTCGTCCTCGCCGCAACAGCGTGCCAAGTCAGCGCATCAGCATCCTACGAGTCAACTACACCCCCGGATTGGCTCGTATACTCATATCCAACTACCGACGTCGTGGTGAACCACCAGGTCACGTTGGGGATCGATGGCGCAGCCCTGGCCATTCCCCGCGTGTACTATGGGCTCGGATACAACCTCAGCGTCTCTACGACGTTTCCCAACCAAACTACCACACCGTGGATATATATCAGCAACCTCGACGATGGAGTAGACGGATGGGTTCAGTGCACGGGCACTGGAATCTCGCAGAATGATAACTCGCTGCTCAACAGTATAACGTTCGTCGCGGACGCGGTGGGACGGTGAGTAATCATCGAATCGTCGATCTCTCGATATTGTTGAATATGTCTTCCACAGGCATACTGCGTTTTGGAACGTCACGTACGGGACGAGCGATGACCAGAAAGTCGTCAACAGAACCTCTTGTAACCCACCGCGGTTGTCCTACCAGACTTGGATCTTCAACGCAACGTTCAATGTCGTTAATGCCACGACGAACGACAACTTAACTCCCACATACACTACGATCACCTCCACCTATCCCTCAGAGCCTACAGGCAAATTCTTCGAGAGTAACGATGCTTCGTCACTCGCTCCGAACCTCCTCGCTCTAGGTCTCCTTGCGTTCGTGTTGATGATGTAAAGACGCTTCTCCAACCAGGTCCGTTCCCTTATGAAATTGCTTTCTGACTATCATTCCTGACCCTTCCGGTGAATAGATATTACGACGGACCTTTACGAATTTTGATTATGATGCCTAAACGTTATGAGTGTAGCCTAGTATTCAATGCTTGACGTTCGTCTGCGTCGCACAGCTTATCTACTAATACTGGCGTTCGCTGAATTTCCCCCTCGTTCTTGCACACGAGGTAGAGCCTTTTCTTTTCGTGTGCGTAGTGCGAGTGTAGTGCCCAGCAGACGTAACGAACTCTGGATCTACCTCCGTGTCAAAGCATGAGTCTTGGGACGTCTTGGGTCCGTCAACTCTAACTCAACTTTATCTTCGAGGCTGATGGGCTCCACTCTTACTTGGCGACTATTGACGCTCATTTATGGAGTTTGAATGCCTTGACAACTCTGGGATTGTATCGACGACGAGCGTGCCTTGACGATCTAATTTTTGATGGCGAGCGACGAAAGCACTCTGTACACCCTGTGGATTCAGATCTTTTCCTACGGAAGGAAAGCGGAAGCTGTGAAGTTGACTACAAAGGAGTGGCGAGAAACTCATAGATGCCCCCTCCGTTGCATCAAAGATCGGTGTCAATACGAGCGACCCAAACGGATGCCGTGCTTTGCTGCTCATTCTGAATGATGATCGCGTCCAACTTCGTATGTCGATGCTATACGCCGTATTTCAGTTCTATACAGGTGATACAAAGCCCGCTCACCAGCATAAGCACCCCGTCCGCTGGAGGATTTGAGGCACACTCGTTCCGGCGTTTGCCGCGCCACAAACCATATGCCCCATATGGCCAACTGAGCTGAACCGGGACTTGGCATCAGCAGTCCCCGCAATATTAAGGGCAACCCTGTGCAGCCTCATGTACTCCGGTTTACGATAAGTATAGGATACTAGCTGCTCGAGTGCATCTCACGCGACCACCTCACCCCCCACACCATGTTCGCACTCCTCAGCACCGTCGCTGTCATCCTCGGCGCGGCATGCCAGGCTGGCGCAGCATCCTTCGACCCGGCTACACCCCCAGATTGGCTCGTGTACTCGTACCCGACTACAGATGTTGTGGTGAACCAGACGGTCACATTGGGGATTAACGGCGGAGCCCTATACGTCCCCCACGATTACTATGGGTTCGGATACAACCTCAGCATCTCGACGGTGCTGCCCAACAACACGAACGTTCTCTGGATGTATATTAGTAATCTCGACGAGGGAAATTCGACACAGACGCATTGTGCGGGCTTTGGAAGGCAGCAGAAGGGCTCTCTCCTTCTTGACAGTGTAACCTTCGCCGCACATGAGGTGGGACCGTAAGTCGCTATGGTCAAACCGTCCATCTCGTGATGGTACTGAACACGTCTTCTACAGGTATACCGCGCTCTGGAACATCACATACGGGACGAGTGACGATCAGAGTGTCGTCAACCAAACCTCTTGCGACACATCGCGGCTGTCCTATCAGACATGGGTCTTCAACGCAACGTTCAACGTCGTTGAGGCCACGTCAAATGGCAACATCTTGCCCGCATACACCACGGTCACCTCCGACTATCCCTCTGCACCCACAGGCAAGATCTTCGAGAGTAACAATGCTTGGTCGCTCGCTCCGAACCCCCTTGTTCTGGTTCTCTCTACGCTTGCGCTGATATCACGCGTAGTTTAAGGATCACTTGGCTCACCAGGTCTGTCCCAAGCGTATATTCTTGGCAACCCCACTCTAATTACATTCTGCTTTAGTCACGACGAACTTCTATAATATTTAGTTACGATGGTGGAATGTTTTGGGGTGTATTTCGGATGCTTATCGTTGGGATGTACGGCCATTGATGTTTGCGAGAGACTCCTCTCATGTACCGACCTGTGCGATCAGGGGATCGAATTGTAATATGACCCACTCGTCCTATGGGAGATTGTCTCGTCAAAATTCATTTCCGACGATCGCGGAATACAGAACCTGTCTATCAATCTCAAATATTATAACAGCCGCAAGAGAAAGCTTTCGAAAGAAGCTCTAGCTATGGGCTGTGTCATTAGAAAGTGACGTAGTGTCGAGGCTGGCTGTCAGCTTCGTTTCATGAGGTATCAAGGTCCATGTCTCCTGACGTAGAAGGTTTGGGACGGCCTATAGAGAAAGGCGGGTCAATGTGAGGGGGTAGGTCTAGCTCCGTTTCGGAGGCTTCCTCTTCCTCCTCGACTTTCTCCTTCGTCTTGGTTCGAGCCCCGCCCCGACCACGTCCCCTTCCCCGCCCTCGTCCACGCCGTCTTCGCACAGGGGTTGGTTCACCGTCATCGTCGTCGTCTTCTATGATGCCTGTCGTCCGGCTTCGCCCTCTGCCTCGCGCGCGACGTGGAGTCTTCCCTCTCCGCGCACTAGCTCGGCGCCCAGCAGAGACAACAGACTCAGCCTCGCCGTCCGCATCTACGTCCGCGTCCTGGTCGACGTCGTTGTCCCCGTCGAAGAACTCGTTTCGCGCTATGCTTCTGTCTTCGCGATGCTCTCCAGCAAGTGCCGTACTTCGTTCTTCCATCTTCTCTTCGCCCGTACGGTCCTCGCATTCGAGCCATCCCCCAAGGTCCGGTGGGATATCCTGCAGCGCAACGCTGGGAGCCCCTTGCAGATACCGAAGCTTGTTCCGTATCGCGATGATGATGCGTTGCAAAGACTGGGTCGTGTTCTGGTTTTCGACGCGGCCAGTCAAAGGCGGATGCAGCTTCCATTGACTTTCGCGGAAAAACGCGTCGTACGCCGTCGCGGGGAGTTCCTCGCTGACGGAAGCTCCTACTAGCACGGCCGTCTCGTATGTCCAACATCGGCTGACGTTCTTGATCGTGTATCCACCCCCACCGACAACGAGGAGGGGCACGTTGTACTTGCGCACGAAGTTGACGCATTCACCGTGGGCGGCAATCGAAAGATTGAACGCGCCGAGGCGGTCGCAGCCCAGGGAGTCGGCGCCGCATTGGAGGACGATGGCCGAGGGGCGGAAGGCAGTGACGGTGTCTTCAACAACGGTTTTGAAGGTTGTTAGGTACATGTCATCGTCGATTCCGTCGAGTAGTGGGACGTTGAGACAGAAGTGCTTGCCGAGACCAGCACCGTTGTCGTCCAATTTTCCTGTACCAGGGAAGAAGTCGCCGGTGTACTTGTGGAAGGATAGCGTCATAACTCGATTTGAGTTGTAGAAGGCAAACTCGACGCCGTCTCCGTGATGTATGTCTATATCGATGTATAGCACACGGGGATGATATCTATGAACGCGACGGTTAACGCAAAAACAAATAACAATAACACCTGGAACTAACCGGAGGAGTTCAAGAATAGCGAGTACGATATCGTTGACGTAGCAGAAACCGCTGGCTTCAGCCTTCTTTGCGTGGTGAAGACCTCCCGACCAGTTGATGGCAATATCCGTAGAACCCGCGGAGAGTTTTCGCGCGGCAGCAAGAGATGCACCTGCATACATCTTGCAAAAGTCGTACATATCAGAGAATATGGGGCAGTCCTCGACGCAATTGAATTGGTCGATCATCTGCTTCATTTCCCCTTGGTTCTGCGGTGTAACCCTACTTCAGTGAGTCCTTGGATACAATGCTAAGTGTCATGAATAACTTTACCGAGAAAGAAAGTCGATGTAATCGCGGTCGTGGTATGCCTCAAGTTCCGCTTGAGTTGCAGGGCGAGGGTCATATATATGGTGAATTTGTTTGTCGAGACCGTACCCGAACACCAGTGCATTCGTGAGAGTAAGCCTATGAGGTTTCATAGGATGTCGTTCCTGCGTTTACCTTAGCACAATGTGAGTCACGTGTAATGGTTGGAGACGCACCCCGTAATGTTGAGCACCGACACCTTTCGGTGAGTAGTATGATACGATGGGTCGTGAATGAGGCTGCCAAGATGTGAGAAGAGAGTGACAGCAGCTAAGGTACAACATACGTTTATCCTTTCTGTTATTGGAATGGCAGACCCATGCATGCCTCGGTCATCGAAGTAGGGGGTATTTGAGAATGTCCGAGACATGACCGCGTTGGATAAACGCGGCTATAGTGCGAGATTTGCTGAGGGTCGATATTTAGAGAGTAAATAAGATAACTGTAGCGGTATGGGTAGAATAAGAGAGCGAGAGTGAGGAGAGCGTGGATGAGCGAAAGGCAGGAGGAGGTGAAGGACAAATGCTGAACGCAAGTAAGCATCTTTGACAGATGCATTGAACCACGTGAAACGCACGTGGCAATATTCTCTCGAATTTCCCGGGAATTTCTCGACGGGTTTCTCGGCGTTTGCGGACTCTGACCATCACCTCGACCACGGCGGCCACTCACTTCATCCCGCCGCCTTTTCTAGGTTTTAGAACATGGTGGACTCGCCGTACAAGGATGCTGGCCATTCTCGGTCGTCCTCCGAAATAGACTCGGAAACCGCTATTGAAATGACTGCTCTGGACGATCACCGTCTCGACTCGCCGGAGGACCAGGAGTATAAACCCTTGAAATATTCCAACGACGACCGACATTCAGATGAAGAGTCTGGGGACGAGGATGAGGGTGATGCGGACACTGCACTGCTTGTGCCGAGAGAGAGGCCGCCGGGGTGGGAAGGTATACCGCCAGGACCGGAGCCCAGTACGTGGACCAAGGTGAAGCGTATTGTGATTGAAGTAAGTCGTGACGTGCGTTACGTTTCACTTTCGTAAACTGAACTAGCCTTCTTCGTAGACAGGTCCCACGTTGTTGCTCACCACCGTAGGGTTGCTGTTCACAGGAGAGCTTCTCAACAATGTTTCGGTGCGTCCACAGTGACTTTCACTCTTGCAACATCCTGACCATCGTTCATAGCATTGGAAAGCCATGTCTCAAGTCGACGAGTTGATCATGATCATCCCCGTCATCCTCAACTTGAAGGGAAACCTCGAGATGAACTTGTCCGCACGGCTGGGAACCGCTGCAAACATAGGAGAATTAGACAAACCAGCCACCCGAAGACGTGTCATTCTCGGCAATCTCACCCTGCTTCAAGTCCAAGCAACCACAGTCTCCTTCGTTGCCGCTGTTGTCGCCTTTGCTCTAGGACGCGTCATGCCGCAGCCGAATGAAGCAGCCGCCATGCTCGGCGCCGAGCCAAATTCGACGGTGACATTGCCCACACGACAAATCCTCGGTGCACGAACATTATTGCATCATAGGAGCCCAAAACCTGTGCCAAAACCGACACACGATCCAGGAGGCGCCACTGAGTATGTCTCGCGCTACATAAATTTTGGCTCGTCATAACGCGTCTTCTAGGTTTATTTTGACAGCGTCCTCATCTATGCTGGCAGCTTGCCTGTCTAGCGTATTACTGGGGTCTTTTATGTGTATGCTTGTCGTCATGTGTCGCCGTTTTGGCTTGGACCCAGGTGAGTGCGAGTCCCAAATAATGTGTTTGATCACGGAAAGTAACATATATGCTCATATAGATAACATTGCACCCCCGGTGGCGGCGTGTTTGGGAGACCTTGTAACTCTCACCCTCCTTGGGATTGTATCTGGCTTCAACGTCGCCTTTGTCAACACTCCAATACCGCTGATCATCATCATTGTCCTGACTGTTGCCGCAGTTGGCTGGGCTATCGTCACCCGTCGTAACAAATACGTTGCGCATATGCTCACAGAAGGATGGGTGCCGTTATTCCTGGCCATGATAATCAGTTGCGGTACAGGGATCGTCCTCGACCTCTTCGTCAGTCGATACGACGGTTTTGCTCTACTGGCCGCTGTCATCAGCGGTACGTTCAGTCGCTAGATCCACGACCGCTCTGTGTTGACATGCTGTAGGACTCCCTGGTAACGTTGGAGCCGTATTGGTCTCACGGCTGTCAACCGCTCTTCACGCCACCACAATATCGACTTTGCCAATGGCCTCTACAGAAAGCGTCCACAGAACACCACCAGCCCATCAGCCCAGTCCTCGACTCGTCATGATCACGCTCATCTTTGTCACACTACCTATCGAAGTTGCTTTCCTTGCTACCCTGCGCGCTCTGGGGTGGCTCACGCTCCCTGTAATATTTCTCCTATTCTCACTAATGTTCTTCTGCGTTGCTGTACGTGTTTTTCAACTCTCACGTCCACATGACAGCGGGCTCAACTTCCCCTCAGGTCGTAGCATCCCTCTTCCTCGCGCAAGTCTTCACGAACGTACTCTGGAAGCACAACCTCGACCCTGACATGTACGCCTTGCCTATACATTCCGCTCTGGTCGACCTCGTAGGCCAGCTGCTCCTCGTGCTTTGCTTCGAGATTGTATCACGGCTAGGAGTACATGTAGCGATTAAAGGCGGCTCATAATTATATTATTAGGACATCACACATACCCTAGAATCTGGATACCATATGTCTGCGTTAATTTATTCACATCGTACCTTTGCTGCATTGATTCATGGACCATATTTCAGTGAGCACGCACTCTGGATTTGTTACATGTTCCCAAAGGCGGAGCGATACAGCCTACAGGTAGCACAGTTCGATCCAAGACGAGAAGTGGGGTGGATAATCAATCGCTAGGAGCCTTCGCAGCCTCCTTCTCGCCTTTCAAGATCTGTTCGACACCTGCACCGAGCTTCTTGCGGTCCTCCAACGAAAGTCCGGGCGAAGTGGACGAGTACCCGAGTTCTGTGTGCGTGCGATGGCGTCAGCTGGGCTCTTGATGACAAACTCTCAAAAGCTTACTGAGGCTGGGATACTGTAGAGGGACTTCGGGAAGGTCTACCAGTGTAGAGAGGTCGAGAGGGAATGGAGGTCCTATCCAAGCGTTGCGGATTTCGTGGTCGCTTAAGGGTACGTTAGAATTCGAACTTGAATAAACAGGCAGGTGGACGGCGTACGCTCTCTGTTGAGAATAGGTGAGCTCATGGTGTGAGAATACCTCGAAATGAACATACCTGCTCCTTCGTCAAAGGATGTACCAATATACTACACTCATGAGTTGTTAGTCAGAAGCAGCCAGAAGTGAAACGTACCTCAGATTTCCCCGGTTCTGGCACAAATATGAAAACACAGCTGCGAACGACTCCGAGGGGCACCATATCTCGTATGATCCTGCAATACGGTTGTATACGTCGTCTGGCTAGATCTTCAACTAATCGACCGAGACTCACCGACGGGATGGGGTCCGATGGGATCTGTGTTCACACGGAAGAGCGGGACAGCGATAAAAGCACCATCCCGCCTCAACCGCAGAACGGAGTCGCGAAGTTCGAGTGCGGCGTGGTGTTCATCGGCATTCCGCTGGTGGAAGTATATATCTGTGCCAAGTTAAACCTAAGACCGGTGCGCCACCATTTACAGACGGGACGCACGAAAATGCCATTCTCTGTGTGTTGGTGGGATTGTCAGCGAGGACAATACTACGGATTATCCGAGGGGACTTACTTGACCTCAGACTCAACAACCTCCCGGAGGTCGGTGGTGGGGGCCATAACTATTAAGGCGGGGTGGCGGGAGGAGGACAGGTTGCTGGGGCGCTTGGCGAATAGCTGATCTCTGATTGCATGGGCGCCTATGGGAATGGAGTCTGTTCCGCTTGCAGTTTTCGCCATTACTCTTCTTCCTCTCTCCCCACCACCTCCACCACCCCGCCTCTACTCTACTCTCTCTCCTACATGCTATAATATTTTCTGAACGTACTCCCCACCAAAATGCTGCACGGAAACTCCGTTCGAATCCTCACGGGTACGCCTAGCCTGCTCTTCACCCCTGCGACCTCCTCTGCTCACTGCGTTCTACACAGGCAACAGTCACCCCGAGCTCGCCCAAGCTGTGGCCGAGCGGTGAGCTGCACCTTCTGCTGGGGGCGGCGGTGCCCGGCGACTGAGCACGCTATTCACACCGCTTTGCTAGACTCAATGTGCCGCTCACGCCGTGCACAGTCAAGAAGTTCTCCAATGGCGAAATCAACGTCAAGATCTCCGAGTCCATCCGCGACGAGGACGTCTTCATCATCCAGTCTGGATGCAGTGACGTTAACGATAACCTCATGGAACTCCTCATCCTCATCTCGGCCTGCAAGGGCGCGTCCGCGCGTAGGATAACGGCCGTCATTCCATGCTTCCCCTACGCCCGCATGGACAAGAAGGACAAATCCCGCGCCCCCATTACGGCCAAGTTGATTGCAAACATGCTCGCTGTGGCGGGCTGCGACCATGTCATCACCATGGACCTGCACGCCAGCCAGATCCAGGGCTTCTTCGACTTCCCCGTCGACAACCTCTTCTCTGAGCCCCTGATGATTGCGTACATCAAGCGTAACATCCCGGGTTGGAAAGATAGCATCATCGTCAGCCCAGACGCAGGAGGAGCGAAACGGTACGTCGCTTCTGCATCGAGAGGCACACTTGTCTAACGGAGCACAGGGTCACTGCCATTGCCGACAAGCTCGGAATCGAGTTCGCTCTGTGCCACAAGCAACGAGTCAGCAAGTGCGAGAACGCGCCGGAGAAAGCGGAGATCTTGGTCGGCGACGTGCAGGACAAGGTGAGTCTTGTTTATAACTGGTCTGTGTGTGCCTTGCGCTGACCGCGGGACCGCAGGTTGCGATCATCGTTGACGACATGATTGACACCGGGAACAAACTTTCCCTTGCGGCCAAGTCCCTGCAGGAGAACGGCGCGAAAACGATCTATGCCATCATTTCGCACGGTATGCGCTTTGCAGACGGAGGTCGCACAGTCATTGACGCGTCGGGCTTTTTCCAGGACTGATGTCCGAGATGAAATTGAGCAAGATAGAAGAGCTCCCTATTGAGCAGCTTGTCGTACGTTTTCGTTCATTCCCGAGATGGAGCACAAACTCAGTCGTTCGACCAGGTCACCAACACTATCCCTCAAAAGCAGAACCAAGAAGGCTGCAGCAAGCTTCTCACCATAGACGTCAGCCCCACCATCGCAGAGAGCATCCGTCGCACACACAACGGCGAAAGTATCAGCCTGCTCTTCGGGGACTGGACATCAGACGGAGGTGTATTTTGATTGTACAACGGTCGGACAGTGTATCCATGGTTTCACTCCCTACGTGCGTGGTCTGCACGAACAGTCGCATCTTTGACTATCCCTAGATTTGTATAATATGGAAGAGAAATGTCAACACAACACCTGCGTTTCCTATTGAATTGAGCGCGTCGCGTTCTGGTTCGCGTTCTTTCCTCAAATCTGGAGGTGCCTGGCTATGCAGCGTGGGGCCGGCGACTCGGTGGCGCGGTTGGCGCCCATCCCACATTGTGGGAAAGTGTCCGGCAGAGGTAGGTCGGTTGCACGCCGCTGAGAATTGTAGGATGCGTTCGTGTGCTGCGGTCAGCATGTTCTCACCGTGCGAGGCGGCGCACGCTCGCCGGGCCTTCGGCCTCATGTCGATATAAGTCGACTCGGCTGTATGTCCCGCACACCTCACCTTTGCACGACCACCTCCGTCCCGCCACCACTTCCCAACTCCGAGACCCACTATGCCGGCTCAGAAGCCCGCCGCTCCGCAGAAGCAGAGGCTCTCCCTCACCACGACATCGCTCCGGAACGTCATCGTCTCGAACAAGAACGATGTCATCTACTACGAGATCGTCACCCCCAAGTGGGCCCGCGAACGCACGACCATCTCCCGCCTCGACCCCAACACCCGTCAGTTCGACATCGTCGCCGAGATGCACAACGACGACCACGGCAAGGCGGAGGACGTCGTGTTGTACGGCGCGACGCCACGACCGGTTACCCAGTTCTTGGAGGGCCAGGACACTGATGGTAGCGGTGCCAAGTACGTGTTTTTACCTCACGGTGGACCGTGGCGACCGACGCTGACACGTCCAGAAGGCGGGCTTCGTTCCTTGGCAAGGATGGAAGACGGTACACCTGGCGCATCAACCATCGGCGACTTGACGTACGTTCTTTACCCCCGACGCGCATCGCCTCGCGGAACGCTCACGGTCTCCATCCCCACCGCAGCTCGTACGTGAGGACATGCCGGAGGACCAGCCCGTGGCGGTGTACCATCGCGAGAAACGGCATGTCGGTGTTCTGCGCATGTCGCAGCAGCCGTACCTGGAGATCGACTCCTGCGCGCTCGACACGCTTGATTCGCTTATAAGTTCGTGGACCTTCCCTTCTTGCTGTACATCTGCGCTAATCCGTCGCTTCTCCAGTGTCGTTCCTGCTCATCGAGAGGCGCAGGCGGGACGGGAAGTTGTAGATTCGCAAGCCACACATAGAGTTCTTTTCATCATGTTTTCGTTGTTATTTCGTCGTTATTAATGCAGCCATATTTATCCCACTATATCGTGTCGGTTTCAGACGAGGCTTCGTTCCCAGGGAATTTGACATTCATCAAGGGTCCGTTTGATACAGGCGCGACCTACCATTCCTGTACCAAGCATCGCATTGGACAAAGCAAGACGAGCAGAGACGCTCGACGTCGGGTCGAGCCCTCCCAGGTGTGGACCCGTCCTCTACTGAGAAAGTTTTATCGAACATGAAATTCGTAGTTGGAACGATAATTGGTACTATAGGCCTAGCTGACATGACGAGGGACGGGAAATGCTATCGATACAGTGCGAAACGAAGAAGGAAATAGTCGGTACGGCGACGCCACACATACAATGGGTCATCATCGGCGGAGTCACTACAACAATGGCTGGAGGAAAGCCGTCCGTATTTTGAAGCCCACCTTGGTCAAACGGGTTGGCTCTCCAATATCAATGGCATCGCCCCGCAGAGCAATTTTGTAGTAGCGTGGCTTGCGCGCCGACCAACCACTCGAAGGCTGGGTGAAGTTGGCTATCACATATGCGTTACTTCTGTCAAGACTCAACTGCGTCAGTACAGCCAATGGTGACTGAAAATCGAGGCGCACTCTGACGCGTACAACCGCACGACGGTGATCTTGCACCCACGGAAACCATGGTCAGTGATGTCCATAGCCTGGATTTGGTCTCGGATTTGGTACACGTTGATATCCATGGACTTCAAGTTGAAATGAACATGAGTAGAGCGTAACTTGTGGCGTTCAACACACTGCTGGACGTACGACGTACTACGAGGAGTGGCGGAACGAAGTGATTCTGAGCGTATGTGTGGCGTGCTGAATGAAGGGGTTGGGATGGGGATTGTCGGACTGCATGTTTTATACAAATACTCAAGATCGCAGCAGCCTTCGTTTGGTCTGTGAGTCGCCACTGGAAGAAGGTAACATATCCAGACATGCATTCATATGGCATAGCTCATCCGCCTCTGATGATATCCACCTGTCGTTCTTGGGCGCAATCGTGTGGCTGTGCTTTCGATGGTGGAGTAAGGGTCCATAATCGGATGTGAGAGGAGGTTTCGACACGACTGGCTGGAACGGGAAGTTGCGAACCAATCTGCTCACGGTATTCTCCTCGGAGAATTCAACTCTTGCGCGGACCACTGTAGTACAATGGTGCTTAATACATGGTGGTGCGCGACTTGAAAACTACGTCCGTGGTAGCTTCCTGCAACTCAGGGCACGCAATATTATGTTAGAATTATAATTTCAAAAATCGAACTAGGGGCAAACACATCGGGAGGCCGACGACGTAGTATGGGATCGGCAGAGAGAGAGTTGAGTTGCGCCACAGCATCAGCGAGTCGTGTCTAGCACTGCCGTAAGGAGCGCTGTTCGTAGCCTAAATTCTGCCTCGTTCAGCGCCGTCGGTTGGTCCAGGCCAAATGCACCGCTCCGAAGAGCAATCCTGTAGTAGTGTACCCGGGAAGAATACCAGCCCGTTGAAGGTTGTCTGAGGTGGGCAACTATGTAGATGCTGTTGCTGATAGGACGATGCGTCAGCACGGCGGCGTGAGGTGGTGATCTGACACTGACCTGGTAACATACAGCTTCTGGACTTGGATCTTGCACTTGCAGCCCATATCCGTGACCTCCATGGCGTGTATCTGGTCTCGGAGTCGTTGGGGGTCGAAAGACATGAGCCTGTCAAAATGCCATAGCCGTGAGCTAGGTGAACTTCACAGTGTAAGGCAAGCCTGACGTACAGTTGAATAGGGTTGTATCGAGTAAGTGTTTGTGGGGTGCGAAGAGGGTGGTTGGGAGAGTTGCTGGGAGTGCTTGTCTCTTGCGCATTTTATACTGTGCTCTCAAGAGAGCGCAGCAACTTTGCGCTGAGCTCATTCGACACAGGAGCCTCCAGTGGCAATCGAGAATTGGATTCGTTTGGTATACTAGAGCATACCGTTCTGTTCTGTTGGTGCCCGCCCACGGTCCCTCGGCGCAACTACGAGGCTGTTCTCTTGACGATGTAGTAAGGGTCCAACGCGGGATGTGGAAAGGAATACTGACAAGAAAGGAAAGTTAGGTATGAGCCAATCTCAACAAGCGGCTGCACCAGGACCCTTCACCATTAACTTGCAATACGTTGATGCCTTCCAGGCCAGTGCTGACCGACACGAAACTGCGAAAAACGGTGGTGTAAGAAGCGTTGTCTCGGTCGCACTGTTCGTACGTGAGATACAATAAAAACGTCCTGAAAGAGTATTTTAGATGGAGATCGCAACGTCCACAAATTTGATTCTGGAGAATTTGTACACTTCGGCGGCGCAAATCTTGTCCCAACAATGGACGTACGTGGAGAGGTATTCGTTGGGTCTGGATCTTGTTCGGAGAGCATCTGATGATACGAAGGCAAAACAACGAGGGGCTGTCCTTCCGCGCTACGCCCATGCTAGAGAATGCTAGAACCTATGGTGCGCATTCCTGACGAGCTTAGCTACAACTGGCAACCAAAGCCCAACGCCTTGTGTCAGAAGTCACCGACTGAAGGGCATCCTGGTATGTAGTGACAACGCTTCCGATGTCTGGTTCCATGGAAAACATCGGCTATGCATCGACTGCAAAATGGTTAATGAGGCGATGAGGAGTCAGGATAGGCTGTACCTTGCGAAAACGTGGGGAAACAACGGGTTCTTGAGGCACTGCAGCCCGCTGTAGCAGATGATATGTCTCGTTTCGGGCTATACAGACACAATTTTGGTCGAAGCTATGGGAGACAATAAAGTAGAGACGACTAATTTCGTTCCACGACAGGACCTACCGGCATTTTCCGAACGTCCGGATATAGTCGTGTACTTCGCGCCTCCTTCGTGTCTGTCATACCCAGAGATCGAACCAGCTACGTTGCTGTATCGAGTTTTTCGAGTTCATTGGACCGTGTGCTAGCGGGCAGTAACTCGGGTCAAGCCGTCCTATTATTCCGAATTTACGGCAGGACTGTATCATGCAAGTGTCAGCACAAAGCAACGTACTGCGAACACACTATACTCACTATGCTGACACAAACACCGCATACAAGATCAGTGGAGTGATCCCCTACAGTTATGGCTTCGCAAGTGGAGTACGCTATGGTCGCCGCTGTACTGTCCGGCTACGAGCGCGCACGATCTGGGCGAGTGGCGCCGGATGGCGACATACAAGTGATACATAGCGTTTAGGTAGGAGGCCTGAGACGTTCTGGAGTCTGCAATTTCGGGAGAAAAGACAAGTGAACCGATCGCAACGACACCAAGAGGATGATGACAACAAAAATAAATAGTGGCAGCATACAACAACGTAGCGTACAACAGTGTCCATTGGCAGAATCACGACCTACACGGGGCTCAGAGTCTCAGCAAACATGATACAAAGAACGCGCGCGCCACCTACTCTGGTTTTGAGCTCCTCCATCCTTCGTCGAGGGCATCCTCGATGAGGAAATCGTACCAAAACGCCGCGATGGGCGCCGTGGCAAGATGCCAAAGGGCATGCGCGTCGACGGCTCTATGCCAGGGTGGGAAGTCGAACAACTCCAGGGCGGTGGCGGCAGTCGTGAGAAGTACGAAGATTGCTGCCTTGTACGCGTATGGAGGTCGGTACGACATCTGGCGAGCTGAAAAGCGATGGATGATGGACACCGTGCTCGGCAGGGAGTACAGTAACCAGAGAATGTTATGTGACATGCCAATGACGAGGTTGAACGCCATGTTGTACGCGTAATCGAATCTCGGGAGTAGTGTGAGGTATCCGATATGAGCGAGGTACGTTAAGAGACAGAGTATCTCCCACACGGTGAGAATCCTGCCTCGTGCTGGGGCGAATGGGAGTCGGGATGGGTAGAGGTGGAACAGCCTGACCGCGGTGTAGAAGAGCGCATAGCCGATGGCCAAAGCAGCAGAGAAGTAGTCCAATTTCTCCGTGATCGGTAGGTCTATCGCAGGGTCGTCAGACGATGTTTCGAGGGCACGGAGGGACGGTGCAGACCTCGGGTATGGAAGACCGACGACCATATCCACGCGTTTACACTAACAATTGCAAAGTTTGAGTAATAACGCTTCATAGGATGCCCGTCGGGCACACTTCGTTGGACTTGAATCGCGCCCCGGACATGGAAGAGCAGGTTAAGGAGGGAGAACGCGACCGACGCCGGTTCCTGCATGCCCGCGAATCGCCAGAACGGCCATTTGCCGTGATACTGGAGGATCTTCTGCTCCTTTCGCACGGCAATATCGGTGATGAGATGCATGCAGTTGTAGCGGCAGTTGTCGTTACACGACCAGCGTGTTAAGCGAAGTGACAGGGGGAGGTTGGGGTGGAGGCATGTCTGGGCGTGGCAGGACGATACGCAGTCGCGGTAAATCTGCGCGCGGTCGCCGGCGGAGGCGAGGGCGGTGGCGACGAGGGACGCGACAGCGAGGAGCAAGGCCGCCAGACGCATTTGCGAAGCAGGCGAAGGGGCGTGGACGACGCTGATGAAGGGGAAGAAGAGCTCAAGCGTCGGCAGGCGTCGGGTTCGGCGTCTAGCAGCGTTCCTAAGCTCCACTGTGACCGTGGGAAAGGCGCGACCTCGTGCATAATTATGGTAATTCCCGAAGCAGGCGCTTCACATCTTGCTCGCATACCACGACATCGTTCGCGACCTAGACGACCCACGACGACCGCGACGCGCCGCCGGACACGTCGGGAACGCCTCCCAGCGCAGCGAGCAGCGCAATACACATCTATACCTCCCGTCCTAGTCGCGGCCTAGGACCATCATGTCCGGTGTGACGACATACGACCTCCCACCCATCGCCCGCTCGCACCTACTCAAAGACCTTCCAGTGGCCATACCATCAAATCCAGAGCTCGAGGTTCTCATTGCAGAGCTTAAGTTTGTCAAGCAAAAGGCGAACGAGAGAGCGAAGAAGGCTAACGAGGACCTTCGCACGATCGAGGAATCTTTGCGTAGACTGAAGGAGAAAGAGAAGGGAAAGGGCAAGGCTATCGAGAAATCGAAAAGGGACCGCGGCTGTACGTGTACTTGTGATATTCTCTGTGGCCCTACTAATTGTTCTCTGTTTGTTGGCCACTTAGTCACGCCACTATCCAACGGCGGCAATGACAGGCTATCCGCTCAGCCAATGAACCTGTTGAAATCAAGGCTACCAATAGTATCTGTTAACGGCTCACAATCACGGATAGCTTCTCCACCTTTTGACCCACGGAAAGCGTATGCACCTCGTTTGACTTAAAGTTGATTTCGCATAACCATTGTTCCAGTGCTGCTGAGGAGGCAAAGAAGAAGAAGAAGAAGCGAAAGAGAGAAGATTACAGTGATGGGGAAGCTGGTACGCACTTGCACCATGTGATTTACTAACGCTCCGTTGACAATCCTCCGACCAGAACCCGTAAAGCAGCGTAAAACCACTCCTGTTCCACCACATCCACCACCACATGTTTCTGCACCCAAGGCTGCCAAGTTTCCCAGCACTCTCAATCATACTCATTCGAAGGTGAGTGAGGCGCATCTAGCAGCGCGGGACTTATTCTCAAAGCTCGAATCGCAAAACACTTTAGTCATCCGGACAAGACTTCTCGCTCCCTACATCACTACCATTGCTCCCCTCACGTCCACCAGTAAATCCGCCGCCTGTTGCAGGACCCAGTAAACCTATCGAGGTGGAAGACGATTTCAGTAAAGCCAAACAACCCTCGCAGGTGGTTATCACGACGTTCTATACCAGCGTAGAGCCTTGGCTGCGACCGATCAAGGAAGAGGACATTGGCTTTCTGGAATATACACACGACGAGGTGGAGCCGTTTGTCATGCCCAAGCTTGGTCGCCACTATTCAGAGGTATGGGAAGAAGAGGACATGGCTCAGTACGGGACGCCTCTGCCCGGAACAGCTGCGGTTCGTTCAGGTGTATCGCTACCTGGGTCAGCTTCTACGGCGCCTCTCCCGAAATGGGAACCATCGACTTTGACCGAATCCGACGTCTTGACTGAGGAGCGTGGCCATGGGCCATTGACGGAAAGGCTAGTGAGCTCCATGATCCTACTACAAAACACCGAATGGAAGGGCGTCAAGGCGGCCGAGGAAGCTATGGAGGGCCGACCAGGTACCAACGGTGCCGCCGCACAGGCGGCGCGAGATAAGATGAACGTTGCGGATCTGGAGGAACGGGTGAAGAACGTAATGCGGTATCACCGGCTCCTGGATGAAATCGTATGTCCTTGTCGTCATCACGCAAATTGTTCTCACTAACACCCAAACGCCGCAGCCTGACTTTTCTGAGGCAGTCGACGACCCTATAGCGACTGCCCTTCGCCACGCGCAACGGGAACTCCGCACTGTACTAGCCACGAACAAGGCACGACGCGCCCGTCTGGTTGCTATTGCTCGCGACCGTCTGGCATATCAGGAGTTTCTTGACACTCGCGATATCCTGGACAAAGGCATTACCAACTTATATGCAAAGCTACAGAAGAAAGAAGGTCCGAAGTCGCACAAGAAGAAGAAGAAACCGGAGCCTAACACCCCTGCGAACGGTGCCAACCCCCTTGGCCTTCCTCTTCCATCACCAGCTGCCCTTGGTCTGACACAAGACGACGAGCACCATCTAAACGTTCCAGAGCAACTGAAACAGCTCGTAGAAACACGGAGAAAGTTCGTCGACTGGGCCCAACCACATTTCAACAAGATGCAGGAGAAGTGCCCCGGCCGTATATGGGGTCTTCCGGAGACCAGCGTGTACGAGGACGTCGAGGAGGAGGTCAGGCAGGAGCTTGCGCGTGTGACGAATCCACAGGTTAACCAGCCTGCGCCCAACGGAATTGCGCCTTCACGGACTAGTAACGGTATTGGCAAGGGTAAAGCCCGGGCGCGAGTCGAGGACGTCGCCATGGAGCTGGGATAATCTCCGCCGCAGATACTCTGGTTATCTGATTTTTATTTTGTAGTTTACAGTCCTCAATCCCTCCGTCCTTTCGTGCACACTGGAATCTAATTGTTACCCCCTCGTCGACGCATTTACTCCCCCACTGTATAGCTATGGTAGCATTATCTCCTAGCACAAACGTCTATCTTGTATTACCACTGCTAACGATTGTTCTCGGCACCCACTGGGGCCCCACTCGAACGACTCAGTTCGACAATACGTCTTGGGCCAGTCTCGTTCCAGTACGAGCGCCGTACCCGTAACATGTCGGGCCCGCCGTTTTGACGCGCCATCATCCGCTAATTTGCATCATGCATCGACGACCCGGAGGCCAGATGAAACACCGCCAGTCGGGCAACCCAACAATACGCCGGCTGTTGGCGGGAAAGCATCTTGCACCACAACCAACAGGCCCCCGTCGACGCCGACACTCCCCGGTAGCCTCTGTGTGACCGTCCTCAACCATGACAGACTCTTCGTCCATCGTTGTCATCGACGATCAAGGCCTGTACGCGGGTACGAAATATGTCGGGGCCTGGACGCACCTGTACACCATCGGGCAGGCCGTCAATAACACATTGTCGTATACCACGACTATTGGAGATACGCTTGTCTTCAAGTTTAATGGTGCGTTCGCGCGTCCTCATAACTCTCCTCGAATGCTGACGTCCTGCAGGCACTGGCATCGGCGTCGTCGGCGCGCTTTCACGTATTCCGAACGGAACGGAACCTCCCATTATGACATTTACGATCGACAACGAACTTGCTTCCACCCTTGAAGCGCCCTCGAATCTCACCTCGACGCAGTACGATCAGACGTTCCTCCTCCAGCAGGGTCTTAGTCGTGATGAACACACGCTGGTTATTAACGCAACCCGGACGGATGGAAGCACGCCCATACTCATCGACTACTTTGGGTATATCCCTCTCGATGCTCCGACATCGACGACTTCGTTGGCGAACATGCAATCCGGGATACCCTCAGCGTCCGTCACAGCATCGTCGATCGCAGCTTCGGGCTCGTCGAAGTCAGTCCCAGTCGGCCCTATCGTCGGAGGAGTTGTTGGAGGACTGGCACTGCTTGTATTTACAGCTCTGGCGTTGTATTGGCTTCGCCTACGAAGTAGGCGTCGATCTGCAGCCAGTCCGAACGATCTGCTCGCCCAAGGTGCGTCTTCCTGTCCCTTTGACACTGCGATATTTCGACTAATTATCCGATTTATAGAACCAAAATTCGACGACTCCGCCCACTCATCCGCACAGCCGATACTCCCGACGTCACAAATCCCCGTTGCATTGCCAGGTTCAACCCCATCCGACTACTCAAGCACCACCATGACCAACTCGCCACCTCCCCATCCCGCCTACGCAGCCCCGTTGCCTGTTCAGTCCGAAGCACCTGTTGCGAGCAACAGTGCGGGCTCGGTCGGGCGACCGCTTTCGAGCAAACTCCCGTCGCGACCACCCCCGCCACCACACCCGATTGTCCATCATTCCGACTCCGGCGTACGCTTTGGTCCGGATGGACAACCTATCGTCCAGCCACAGACCGCTCGGCCTGTCGTCGAACCCGTGATTCCAGACGAAGTCCCGCCCGAGTATAGCGAGAGTTGATCTGTCTTCCTGACGATGGAGACTCGTGAAGGTTGTTTGGTTGGCGTATAATGTCCTAATTACAGTATGTTGTGTTATTTGAGGGAGCTTACTAGTGTCGATGTAGTATTAGACCCGACTGTGCGTATATCATCGGTGACCGCGTTTAACGTCTTCGAGTGAAGGTAATTATGTATTCGATTACGGTGAATGGCTGTACAGTATTGCGAAGTAAAGGACCGTATAGTGGCTGAAAAGACAGGAAGATCAAGCAATCAAAAAGGGAGGAGGGTTGACGAGCGGAGCTGCGAGTTTCCAGAGGGGCGCGGTGCCTTCGACACCAGAGTTGTGCTGGGAGGTGCTGGTACACTTGATATCCTTCAGGCGTACTTTGCCGTCCGGACCCATACCAAGCCGATAGAAATACAGGCCAGATACGAGACGTCTGTCTTCGGTGTAGCGATTGGCCGAGACGTACACGCAAGCACTATTAGGGTCCTGTCAGCTTTCAACGTATGAAGAAGTCTACCGTGACTGTGGCGTACTCTTCACGACTAGAATTCATGGTGAGAACGCTCAAGTAGAAGGACTGTCCATCTTCGTGTTTGATGGGATGGCGCTCGAGTTCACCAATGAGGGACTAGACAAATGGAGATACGTTAGATGTCAACTTGTAATGCCATCAGCGTAGAAACTCGACATACCTTCGCTGCCTCTCTCCTTATGGTGGAATCAGTACTATTCATGTCCAAAGATAGAGAGCGCTGATTATACGAGTGTTTCGTGGCGTAGCTTGAGGAAGGCCGGGCACGGGGAAGTCCACTCGCAAAGTTGGGAGGGTGTGGAGGGGAGGGAGGACGAATCTATGAGTGGCGAGCCACAACGTACGACGGACACACCTTATGTACCCACACCCTAGGACACGTGCGGCAAGGGAAACTACGTTGTCCCAACTGTTAGGAACCTTGCCGTCCATTCAGACAGAATGGTAGAAATCAAGAAAGCGGTGTCAGATGCCAGAAGCACCAAGCGTTTGGGTCCGCTCAGGGTCCTCCTGGCATGGTCTGTCGGACAAAGGCTGGACGGTGGTCGGTGCTTGAGGTAGACAAAGGACGCTCATCGTGCGACAGGTCGTCTTTGAGGCTTGGTTGTGTTTCCATATCAGACATTCTAACAGACTAGCGCGGCGCACTGACCCCAGGAACCGATGCGCCCTGTAGCCACGAGGCCGCTGCGTAACTTTCCGAGGACAAAGGTTGTCCGCGCCGAGCTGAGAGTTTTTAGACGAATATGGGGTACTTCCCTGAGCCAGAGGTGCCTTCCATGAATTCTAGGTCTCGAACCTCCGGGATGCCGTGAGCTCCACCATCTAGGATGCCTGCGCAAAGATGGAATGTGGCGACGGCCATGAGTTAAAAATGCCAGGTTGAAAGCTTGGGGTTGTCGACGAATGAGATAGTGCCAGGGGTCGTATTTGGGTTTGTGGATTGCCCCGGGAAACATGATAGCCTATTGAGACAGGGAGCTGAGAAGAGACGAGCATCTTGCGAGCATCTCTCTTTGACGGGTACTCGACGGGTACTTCGGGGAATGCCGGTAGTCCGTATATAGAAGGTGTAGAAGAACAACAAAGGAAGCCTCCTCGTGTCGAAGGGGTGTAAAGGAAAGCAAACGCCGCACAACAGAAAGAAATACGTTTATTTTCTTATTCCACCCATATCTGTCATACACGGGTTCTCATGTAGAACTCTCGGAGACCAGATTCTTGAGGCCTATGTCCACCGTGCACGCATTGAACGTAGCCTCGTCTATGCCTCCTTTCGTGAAGATGGATATGGGGTCAACGACGGGAAGACCGGTGCTATCATCGCTCGGAAGGAAAAACCAGCACCAGGTCCAGGTCACCCCAGGGCGAAGCATGAATATTCTGTTACTGAAATACCAAAGTTTCCTTCCGACAGATAATCTCCGGGTCAGCCCAATGTGCCAGAGTGATTGAGGCATGACGTACTCCTGTGGATTCCAATAAAGACTCATGACCTTGCCCCATCTGCTCTCAATTAGTTGTTGGGCCTCCTGTCAGGAAACGCAAGTTCAAGATACATCAACGCGAACGTTACGACGTCGGATAACACACCGTAACAGTCCCCGGAAGCGGTACGATATTCTACACATGAGGTTTAGAACTTGAGCTCTCAAGGAAAGGGTGAGAATTACGGACGACATCGAGAGGTGATGACCAGTGGTCCCAATACGACATGATGAGAAGGCTTCGCTTTGTGTGTGGCGCGAGAGGGTTGTGAAATTGCAGACCCGTTCAGGCATGCTCCTTTATAGCTTCCTACACAATGGATCCGATAAAGACAACAGCCTCGACTTTGGATGCCGGATATGTCGTCCCTGAGGCGTAACTGGAATCTGTGCGACAAAGCAATCGTAATTGAATGACCAGCTGCCGTGATATGTGACTAAAAGGGGGTGTTTCTGCTCATGCAGTAGCAGCTGGCAAATGCATCCTCGAGCCATCACCCAAGTATTCGGTATAGGGTAGCTTAAGCAATATGGAAGCTCTGCATTTGCAGACATGTTCGTCACATGCACGCTGTGTATATCCGAATACGATTACAGCCACGCTGTGCTTACGCAAACCGAGAGTGCGCCCTTGCGCGTTATCCAGCGCCGAGGGCTGTGTAGAGCGAACGCCTTTCTCACGGGTAGCGGCGGGAATGGATAGAAATCTGCGGAAATGATTAATATTGGCGTGACAGTGTGAAATTCGCAGGATACATACCAGCTCAGGAAGCAATACCACGCCCGCCTCTCCATCGTAAATTTCCTCTGCGCAAGCATTGCCTCAGGCCGACCGGTCGGGGACTCCGTGAAGATCACCTTGCGAGGTGCACACCCGGCCCGAGGATTGTGAGCAAACCCATACCGATCCAGAGTGAACTCGGAGCCGGAGCACGACTGTAGAGCCGCGGACGGGTTGCGGGATGAAGAAGGATGGGGTCCCCGGGGTAAGCACTCGAGCGGCATCGGTCGATGTGCTTCGACATCGCTCTTCTCAGCCTCACCCTTTTCCGGCGCTGGGCGCGCGGCGTTAGAATCCCCAGCTTCCGCGGTCGAGGCATCACGTAGTGTGGGCCCAGGATTTGAAGACGCTACATCAGCAAGGGAAGGCACCCATGAGATCAGCGAGTCGGAGTCGCCTGAGTCGTCAGCACTCCCAGAGGTAGCGCCAGGAATCATAAGAGAAGCGCCAGGCAACAGGTCGTCGATGTTCGGAGGCGGGACGCCTTTGATCCATGCTTCCGTTGCTTCACGGCTCTCGAGGGCATCGGGGGGAATAGCCGCTAGTCTTCGAAGGTACGGCAGCTTCCATATGATCTGACCTGTGAGGAGACCTTTCTTGTGTGATCGGCGTAGAACGCGGACGAGGCGGCGAAAGGGTTCTGGGGAAGGAGTACACAGCTCGAATAAAGAGGGGTATGCATCGAAGGGTGGACCGTCTCGCACACGATCCTTCCCAATCGTGACGTCGATGAAATCGTTGAACCACGGCAAGTCGTCCCAATAGCCACAGTTCATGTAGGAGTAGCGCATAGCCTGTTGCGCCACGTCAGCCATCTGCGAAAGTAGATGCTCGTCCTGCCGATGCTTCCCCAGTGTGAGGTCCGCGGTCCAGGTAAAGATGTATAGGTCGTCGACGTCAACCTTGTCAGACATCGCTCGTCCATGGAAAAATCGCGCCAGCTTCTCGCAAGGCAGCTTGTAGTCTTCCCCCGTAGCCCCAGGTGTCAGCCCAGTGCTGGGGTCGCGAAGCTGCCCGGAAGCGCGTGAAATGGATGCCTCTAAAACAAAAATCATCATCATCAATGAGACAGAAGACTCGCCTAAACGAACTTGCCTGTAAATTTCCCGTGCTCGTCGAGATCTGGGTATCCTGCTCCGAAGGCTCCTGATGCATAGATGCCTTCAAAAAGTGCAGGGGTGATTCCGGGCAGCTTATGGCCCGTTCGACTCGTGTAGTCCTCCAGCGCGTTATGAACACGAGCTAATACTCCTGAAGCCGCGTCCGGAGCGCATTCGTTCAGAAGAAATAGCATCGTTGTGAGCTCGAAAATCCTCTCAGCCCCAGATCTGCCGTATTCAGTCCCGGAAGAAGGAAGGCAGTGAGCGATGAGGCGAATCAGGTCGGCTGCAAATATGTGCATCATCAACTTTTCTTCGTAGAGGCCCACGTTGAACGGAGATGCGAGTAGAAAGTGGCCTGGGCACTTCGCCGCAAGGAGAAGTCGATGGTCTTTCTTGTGGGTAGAGGATGGGTCGAGAACGCGTGAGCAGGGTTCGAACCACATGCGGAGGAACGTTCGAAGCGTTGCGATGTTGCTGACATTGGGGTAGGAAGTGTTGAGGTAAGCGGCGTATCGTGGCACTGATGCTGGCATCCAAGGGCGGGTAAGAAGGTATAAGTCCGCGACGTAGCTCTGAGGCCAGCATGCGGGGTGGTAAGGGGACACACCCGTCGCTGGGGGATGTATCGTCTCCGTGCACTTGATAGCATGTCGGTGAATGCGGGGATCTTCCGATGACTGCATGACCCAGATGAGAGCCCTGAACAACCATAACGTTTGGCCCATGTCCCACATTATCTCCTCCCGCTCTCGCCATTCGATGATCTTGGCCAGTTGACCAACACTATTGCGAAGCTTCAGCTCTTCCATCTCCATCATGACCTCGGCGTCGACGACCGCAGAAGTGACCCGCATTTGGTCCATCTCGTCCGGCATTTCCCGCACGTATACGCTCTGCATGTCGCGGAAACGCCAGGATTTGGGGTGCGAAGTGACCCATGAAACCGTGTGAATGTTTTCCTTCATGTATGAGAGGAGGGGGCACTTTGCGTCTGCGTCGTTGGTCGCAGAAGCCCGGCAGATATGAGCCTCCATCCAAAGGTTTCGCCAGTAGACGAGCGTGATGGTATCCCGGATGTATGACCATAGGAATAGGCAAGCCCATGCAGTGGGCGAGCGGTATGGGCAACGCTTGCAGCAGATGGGCAAAACCGTGATGATTAGGGTGACGAAGAGGAGTAGGGCGACCGCAGTTGAGGCGATGGTGGCGACAGTCGAGTTAAGGGTCCAGGTCAAGATGACGACGCCGGATACGAAGAGCACAAGCGCGAGCTCTAGGAGGGCGGGAATGAACGAGATACTGCCGAGGACTTTCCAATCGGCCAGGGCGACAAAGCGCACCTGCCGTACCAGGACATTTTCCCGTGGATTGGCTAGAGCGTCGTTCCAGCGCATGTATTCGCGTAGCCATTGGCGAACGCGAATGCCGAAAAATGCTGCGGAGAGGGTGAAGATGAGGCTAAGGAACCACAACGAGTTGATCCAGACGGCAGCATCGGAAGGTTGGAATAGGGTGGCAGGAGGTGGAGGGCTTCTCGTGGCATTGACGAAGCCAGAGCTCAACCTGAAGCTCTCGAGTTGGACTGATATACGTGCGAGATATTGCTTGCTGGTATCCGAGTTATCCTCTTGGAGCATCTTGTATGACTCGACAAGAAAGGCGGTCAAAGAAGCAGAGAATAGACCAGCCTGCACAGATCAAAAATGTTACTCAAGAGAATAGACTTTCGGACGCAGGAGGACATACAAAGACGAGGAGATTATCGATATCTTCTGCATAATCCTTCACCAATACGGCATCATGAGTGTGCATTTCATTTTGTACGGCTGCCCAACATTCGAGTTCGGGACTTCCGTCCGCCTTCAAAAATCGAGGTTACTATTCAATCAAGTCAAACGCTTGCTGGGCAGTCCGTACCTTGTTGGTATCCTCCAAGTTATGTACTTTAGCAAGGAGTGGTGGGCTCATTTCGGTCGCTGATGCAAAATTATCTCGTCTATAGTGGGCCGTAGATATTTAAATGCTGTATTCCACAGCCTCGCCACGGGTGTCTATTCTCGGCGCTCAAGACGGGTCCTCGAGGCGACTGAGAACGAAACTCGAGGACTGAAGCTAGCTTGATGGAAGTTGAGTAAGAACATCAGGGTAACATTGTAACGTACGTACCGATTCTGAGGTCCTGAATACCCATGCAGGTTAGAGTATGCAGCTAGGCAGTGGCTGTGCCTTAAGTCAGTCCTGCTAAACTAGGACTGTAGGGCATGAGCGTGTTTTCTGTCATTATCTATCTGTTATAAGAGCATTGACTCTTCGCGTGGGGTTCGTAATGCCAGCGTGTTGGTGGGTTGGACGGAAGCAGTGGGAGTAGACGTGAAAGGCCGGAGAGGCGCGCGTCCAAAAATGGACACCGTCGGGCGCTGATGCGCGTGGGGTAGGGCGGTCGTTCGCGACGCGACGGGCAGTGTCCACTTGCTTCCGCGCGGCGAGCAACCAATCTGCGCGCAGCCATCTCAGATCTGTTACAGTCATCGATTCTTACAGGCGCATCGCGGCCGCACGCAGCAAGGCAGTACTTCATCAGCGGCAATATCTACCTCGACGCGCAGGCGTTTGCGCGAATACAAACTTCGCTCTCGACCACCAACCGGACCATTCAGATCACACGAACATCCTGATTCCCCGCATTTCTTGAATACTCAGCATGCCCGACGGATACGACTACCTGTTCAAACTCCTCCTCATCGGCGACTCCGGCGTCGGAAAGGTATGCGCCCTACCCCTGATTGCGCGACGGCGGTCTCTTACCCGTGACGTGTAGTCTTGCTTGCTCCTCCGGTTCGCAGAAGATGCGTTCACAGACAGCTACCTGAGCACCATTGGCGTGGACTTCAAGATCCGTACGATAGAAGTAGAGGGAAAGACTGTCAAGCTGCAGATTGTGAGTAGCCCATGCCTTTGCAGCGCACCAAACTGACCGGCACCTTTGCAACGTGTAGTGGGACACGGCAGGCATGTTTAGACTTCTTGAGGACATGTGCATGAACTTACCGGCCAACAGGACAGGAACGATTCAGAACCATTGCCGCAGCGTACTACCGTGGCGCGCATGGTATCATCGTGGTGTACGACGTTACAGACGGCGGTGAGTCCCCAAAGCGGCGCCATTTTGAGCTTTCATTGATAATCCCTTACGCAGAATCATACGAGAACGTCAAAGGATGGCTGACAGAAATAGACCGCTACGCAAGCGAGGGTGTCCATAAGCTTCTATTGGGGAACAAAAGCGACCTCAGCGAAAGGCGGGTGGTACAAACGGAAGTCGCAAAGGTACGTTGCTCGTCAACTCAGTCCGGGCTTTGTATTCACGGCTATCATCGAAATGCAGGAGTTCGCGGATCAGCTTGGAATATCATTGGTGGAGACATCGGCGAAGACTTCGGAAGGTGTGGAGGAGGCATTTGTGGCAATGGCAAAGCAAATCCAGGCAAGGTCAGTGTTTTGTGATTTCCCGATGAAGTCTTGATACTCAGCAATGCGTTCAGTGTCGACACAAACCCAGAGCCATCGAACAACTCAAAAGCTGGCAACGTGACTGTCGGACGTTCGCTCGAGAATGAAGAGGGTGGAGGATGCGCGTGCTAAACGTAAGGACGCTATTTCCGTGGATGGATTGCATATACTACTAGCCTTATCCCTGTTGTATCGATACTGCTCTATCTAAGACTCTCAGGACTGATTCTCCCTGGCGTGCAGCACACACGAGCTTGGCTCGAGGCGGGTAAAGTTCAATTTTACACGACGCGTAATTGAGTTCGAGGGACCCTTGTGCTTTCCGACCCTACTACAACTTTGACAAGCGGCCTCCATACTTAGCAGCAATGTAGAACGCAAAACGCATGACAGACGGTGTGGCGTTGTGCCAGAATAGGACAATGGCGGGCGCGCCTTTCCAAATGAGGCAACTTTGATCCGCATCCTTCCTGTTTGGGAACAATAGCCCTTCAACAATAACCTTGTTGTCGCTTCTGCAGCGCACCGCAAAGTCGAGGACAATTGGCAACCATGGCAATAAAAATCCATAATACGGGTCAGCCACGCAGAGTCCCCTTCGGAACTCTTCCTTCTACCTTTACGTTTCTTGGTTTCCTCCTGGTGAGCTCACCATGACTTTGAGCCTCCTCGCTGCAATTCCCTTCGTTCTCAGCGCATACGTCGGTGAGTAACCTGTATATCAAACTCTAGTTCGTGCCTGACATTGCGGTGTAGCTGCCCAACAAACCCCAGCTGTTGTTTGCGTTGCCGGCCAATGCCTGCAAGGCTATACGAATATCACGAGTGAGTGCTGTTCATTCGACTGAGCTGGACGTTGGTGGGTGGGAGCTGTTGGGGTATCGGAGGGATTACAGTCGCGGTGGTTAGAGGATCTTTTAGGGAAGGGATGAGGGAATTGGTGTTGGGTGGAATCTCAGGCGACGGCGGACAGCGAAGGGCTCAGCAATGAACGGAACATGCGCTGACTCTCATTCACAGCCGGCGCGACACTGACCTCCTCTGGTCTACCAAGTGTGCGACTACTTCCGGGTCAATACACGTCAACGACAAATCCACAACTATTACACGGTCTCCTAACCTCATCCTCCGCGTCATTCTCACCATCTCCTGGCTTCGCGAATGGCAACTCCTCAACACTTTCCCTTCCCCTCAACCTCGCGCTCCAGCCCGGTATCGCGACATATCCTAATGCGAACTACTCGGGCACCGCAGTGTTTACCAACCTACCGACCAGCAACAACTCGCGAGACTCAACGTCGACGTCTGCGGGCTCCGTGATGCTCTCTTCAAGTATATGGGCAGCGGTCTCGTCCGGGTCCGGATCGGCCGACCGTCTCATTCTTTGGGACTCTGCACCGGATCTCTCGCAGCTCCCCGCTGGCGTATCTCTTAGCAGCATATCACTCCTCGACATCCAGTCCTCTGCCTGTTCGCCACCATGTTCCGGTGCCGGAATCTGTTCCGCCGCGGGGACGTGTACCTGCCCTACAGGATTCACCGGCACCTCATGCGAAACATGTGCGTCTGGGTTCTTTGGACCAGATTGTCAAGCGTGTCCTACTGGCTGCACGTCTTGCGATGACGGGATCTCCGGTACTGGACGTTGCAAGACGGTCACAGTGGTCAACCCGCCGTCGTCGTGCAACTGTCTCAATGGTGTCTGCGACGCCAATGGCCAGTGCACCTGCAACGCTGGTTGGACTGCTGCTACCAATGGAACTGCTTGCGCAAAGTGCGCGGACGGGTTCTTCCTCACGTCTGACGGCAACTGTCAAGGTACGTCCCACTTTTTCTTCCCTTGATGTGTCACTCATACTCTTGATCAGCATGTCAACTGGGCTGCACTCAATGTGCGGACAGCTCCGGAGACTGCATATCTTGCAAGACCGGCTTCACCCTGAACGCTAACGATCGCACCAAGTGCCTTGCCGTACAGTCGACGACCTCGACCGGAACCGTCTGTCCGGATGGTAGCTTCAGCAGCGGGACATCCTGCACCCCGTGCTCCCCACTTTGCAGCACATGTACCGGCGCAACTTCGAACGACTGCATCATTTGCGGTGCCGGCAAGTACATGTTCAACGGCAACTGTGTCTCTGCAGACGGCAATGGTGTCTGCCAGGGCTCTACCTTGATAGCAGACAACAACAAGCACGAGTGCGATAGTTGCCCGGCGAAGTGCACGTCTTGCAAGATCCCGAATTTCAACGTCGCATCCACGGTCAATCAGCTGCAGTGCACCGGCTGCCTGCCTGGCTTTGTCCTATCTCAGGGTCAATGCGTCGAGAGTTGCCCATCGGGAACCTTCCTCAGCCCCCAGGATAACATGACCTGTACCGGCAAGCCTTCTATCTTCTGCTGCAATCATGCAGGAACTCATTACCGCCCTAGCTTGTGACTCGTCATGTAGCTCGTGCGCGGGGTCATCAACCTTTTGCCTCACCTGTGCCAACAACCAGCTCGCTTCCAACGGCAAATGTGTGGCCTCGTGCCCTTCGAACACGTTCAGCTCGTCTGGTTCCTGCATCTCTTGCCACCCGGACTGCGCTTCATGCTCTGGAGCCACGTTCAATCAGTGCTCGAGCTGCCCATCTGACCGCCCCGTGCTCACCAACGGTCGCTGCCTTCCAACCTGCAGCAAGTCGCAGTACTTCGACAAGACCTCTTCGTCGTGCCAATCATGCGACTCCAGCTGTTCGAGCTGCTCCGGTGCAGGACCCAGCAACTGCCTCGCGTGTTCGAACTCGAATCAAGTCCTGCGGGGCGGTTCGTGCGCCTCTGCATCCTGCACAGGTTCCTCGTCCGTCATCGCTGGTCTCGGCGTCTGTCTGTCAGACCTGGTAGAAATCCCCCCTCCATCCGGCACCAACACCCAACCCCCGCTCCCGACTATCAGTGGCCTGGACGCTCCTGTACCCCCAGTGGCAAAGTCCTCGTCTGGATCGCGACCGCTAGAATGGTGGCAAATCCTCCTCATGGCCCTCGGATGCGCCTTCATCTTCGTCGTCATCCTCATGTGCTGGCGCCGCCGTGCCCGCAAGCGCCGCGCACAGGCCACCGTGATGTTTGCGAACGCAAAGCGGCTCAACCAACCCATGGGCTGGCGGTGGCGCCTCGCGCGGTTCGGCGAGCGGCTCTTCGGGCACAAGCGCAGCCGCGTCGTCCCCGTACAGGCAGAGCCTGAACATGTGCGCATGGAGAAGCTTCGTAGTGCAGAGGAGGCGCGGTACAGTCGGGACGTCGACAAGCTCCTGGATGCGTACGATTACAGCCGCGCTGGGTCCAGCCGTGGGCCGTCGCCGCTGCCGTCCCTGCACGACTACGACCGCAAGCCCCAACCGCAGCGGCACTCAACGGTGTCGATGTCGACGGACTCGCTGTACTCACATATCACTGGGATCCCTCGCCGCGCGCCCGAACCACGTCAACCTGTGCGCACCGCACGCGACCTCCTCCCTTCGCGTTTCTCCGACGCTACTTCGGGTCACTTCTCGCCAGCGGGAAGCCCGCCCGAAATAAACCTCATCGATGACCGTCCACCGACGCCTGCGCAGGAGTACGCGCGTTCGGTGAGGAAGAACCCGCCGGAGTCCCACGGAAACTACTGGATACAGCCGACGCAGACCGGGAGTTCAGGTAACTCCCGGAACCCGTTCCTCCAGCGATAAGTGATCATGGCTTTTTACGACAGTTTGTGACGACGATGATATAGACTCTGGACATTTTCCTTCATGCGTACAATATATCCCTTACATTTTAGTCTCATGACACTCACTTGTATACCAATGCATTCCGGTTACGACCCCCACATCCTTCGAGGATGGCTTATTTGTAGCGCTACTGTAATATTTCTGTAATGTAGACGCAACATGGTTATTTTGCGCACGTATCATCGCAGGTCTCTGTTCCAAATTCTGTCCGAGTGGTGAGCAGGCGTAGCACGAGAATGTGGCGGTGAAGAGGTCCCGATAATGCAAGTAACCCTGCCTCTGCACAAAGGACACCTTATACGAGACGGCTTGTCTGTCCGGCCCGGTATAGCCACGAAGCGTGCTACTCGCTTCCAAAGCAGAAATGTCAGTCAAGGTTTCAATCTCAAGATTTAAGCGAGGGCACTGACGTTGGTCTCGGACGTATTGCGACGAGACCGCATCTCTGCCAGTAGATCGTGAGTCTAAAACTTGAATTCGCCGCCCGTTACGCCCGCGACACTCAGCCACTATTTCCATGTGCAGCGCCTCATAAATATGCACCAACCCTGGAAGCCACTGTGAGGCCTTTGATAGTAAATTTTACACGGTGAGTATTATGGAACGACCTCAGAGACCATCGAGAACGATTCATGAGCACTGGCGCTTATCAGCAATTTCAGGTTGCTTTCGACTACCATGGTACAGTTGCGAGCTCAAGGCTGGCTAAATGTCCAGGGAGCACACGACGAACGAACAACGCATCTATTTCAACGGAAAACGAGCTTGACTTTGCGAAAACTACTGATAGGTACGCAGTGGAACCATTTATTTTGCAATCCTCGCTGACTGCGACCAGCGCGGGTTTCACTTGACTCTATGTCTCCCAAATACACCGGCTAGCTGCCGAGGTGCTTACACACTACTGCCCGAGATCCATAGGGCGTTTATCTGGCCCGACGGTGTGGCTGTCCTATCCTTGGGAGTACGGCGGCGGCGCCTCTTCTACGCCATGGACCGGGGCGCACTGCTTTCTCCTGAAGGGGTGTGTCTCAGCCTTCGTCTAAATGACTTTTCGCTCGTCTGAAGCTCCATTTGGGCTTGTCATATATGTGAGGAATTTTGCTATTCGGCGCCGTAACTCAACGCCCAGGTTTATAGCTGCCGTCTCGCGTCATGCCATCGGCGTAAGGTCTCCAGAGTCAACGTACCCTTGGTAGTTGTGGCACTCGCCTGTGCAGTTCTGGGCGACTGTCATGCTCATGACATGTCTACAAAGCGGGTTCAAGAGTTCACCCAAGCGAGAGACACCTGCATTCAATTGTCGCCCCGCCACCTCGCCTCTCTCCCCCTCCTCTCCACCTATAAAACACTTGACACCCACAATGCGCGGTTCAAAAGATCCCTTCTCATGCACTCTCTTGCGCTTACAACTTCACAATGTCTTACAACACACATCATCGTATGTTCATTGCGCCACCACCCTTTTCCCCGAGGTCTCTCACATACCTCTTGGTTGCCTAGGTCGTTACTCTAGCTCCTGGAGCAGCAGCACGTCGTCATATACGGCGAGAATTCTCACCGTGAGTGTGTATCGTCTGGTGTCGAGACCACATTGCCTACGTCCTTCACGAGAGGTCAATTATGGGTACGAAGGTCGTCGCCACAATCCCATTTCGCCGACTCGACACTATCCGACCATCAAATATTCCAAGTCAAGGAACGCTCATGAATATCCCTCGAAGACATCGCGGCCTGGCAATCACTATCCGTTTCGGATAGTTGAGACTCGCATGCGTGGCTGGAATCCCTTTCGGCGAAGTTACCAAGATTGGGATTGCCACCCTGCCGGACCTCTTCGGAGATCGTGTGGATGACGTGAGTGGATTGCCGTCAATATTTTGTTGGCGGTCCAGCATACTGAAAGTCCGTGTCACCCAGGACTCGGACGTCAGTCTTTCAAACGCACCTCGTCCATTTTCTCGAGGTGAATTTGCAAGACCGAAGCCCATTCCTCATCTAGGACCTCTAACCGGTCACATATCTTGCAACCTCGTTGCGGCTATGCCCAAACAACACAAACGGTCGCCATTGCACCTATCCACCGGCACAGTCTAGGGCGAAGACGGATGCAGTCAAAGTGACTTGCCGTGTCACGTCCATCTTTTGTGGCGGCCGTTCCGTTTTATTTAGGGCTGTGGATTATTCCGGTTTTTTGGTGGTCTGGGCTTGTGCTTTGTTCGTCCTGTACACGCTTCACAAAATTGAAACATCGCGGCTCGCCACCAACTCGCTTCAGCCAATGAAAGTTGCGCGTTTAGTTCCCACGTGCGTGATTGATCCGAGCGCGGCAAGGCTAAACAGGCCTGACCCCCTTGCACTTGCACTTTCACTTCGACTCGACTATCTCGTCCGCAATTGACCATGTAGAGCCTCCGTACTCGCCCACACTATATTATATCCCTCTCAATCATCATACCACATCTTATATTCCAAGCGTCTCGTATCTCAAGCTCAAGAACAAATCATGTCTCAATTGTCCAGGTCGTCGGACTATTTCAGCGACTACGACGAAGACTTCCTCGCCGCGTTAGATCAAGCGACTTTGCCTGGCGATGTTGCACGCGCAATCAATGTCTCTGAGGCTCCTAACAAGGAGGAGGAGCTCTCTCGCAAACGACCTCGTTCACCAGATTCTGAAGAAGACTCTGGTAGTCGGAAGAGGATGGCACTTGTCGGAGATAACCACCAGACCTCAGCGTACCTCAACTCTAACACTTATGGAGAGGCCCACTTCGGAGACTTTGGTGAATACATGCACAGGAAGCGTGCCAAGCTACAGCTGCAGAATGCCGAGATTAGCACCGAGGGGGACGAGCCCGACGCGAAGAGTCGTCTGTTCAGTGGCCTGGAGATATACGTGCGTCTGACTTTCCTTTGACGCGTCCTGTGACGACTTAATCCTTGTCCAGATCAATGGCTGGACCGAGCCTTCCGTCCAGGTCCTTCGTGAGCTCATAATACAACACGGCGGTATTTACCATGCATATCTGGACAAGAAGAGCTTAGTGTGCGTCCTCTTTGGTCTGAACATGCTGTTGTATTGATTACACGCGTTTTTAGGACCCATATACTCACTTGCTCGCTGACTCCAGCGAAGGTCAAGGAGTTCCAATACATGAAGGTCGTTCGGCCAGAGTGGCTGGTGAAGAGCGCTGAACAAGGAATACTTCTACCATGGCATGAGTTCATCTTCAAACCAGGCGACCGTCTCGAAAGATCCCAAGGCAAGACTGTCGCGCAGAAGTCCCTCTTGGGTCAATTTGCCTCGCAAGCTCCCTCGTCGAGTCTCAAGAAGTCACAAAGTCACGCATCGACGTCCTCTGCTCGCGTACCTACGACGACTACGGCAGAAACAGCGCGAATACCTAATCATCTGCCCGAGGTTCTGACTGCTGGCCCTTCGACTCCTCCAGGAACGCCCAAGAAAAGGAAACTCCATCAAGAATCTCCTAGTCGCCTCGTCCATCCCACAGGGCCGTCGACCTCTGAGCAGGCAGATCGCGTCCCGAGCTACGCTGCGGATAAGTCCAATGTAGCTGCCCAACGTGCGATGGCAGACCCAGCGTGGCGTGCTGCTCACACCTCTGCTGCACCCGACTTCATTGAGGGATACTATCGCAACTCTCGGCTGCACCACTTGTCTACATGGAAGGCCGAGCTACGAAATCTGGTCGCCGAAGCGCAGGAGAAGGCGGAGAATGGCGCAGATCGTTCCGACAAACCGTCGGCTACTGTGTACAGTGATTCGGGCGCCATTTCCAAGGTCATGCAAGAAAACATGAATGGCAACGGCTGGAGGAGTGAAAACGTGAGCATGAAGGGCGCGCAGCTGGTCAAGAAGGGGAAAGAAAAGGCGAACGAAGTGGAGGGCGAACGCGTGATCATGCACTGTGACTTCGACAGCTTTTTCGTGTCAGCGGGATTGGTTGACCGTCCACATCTTCGAGGGAAACCAACTGTAGTCTGTCATTCTCAAGGAGCTCAAGGTGGACAATCGAGTACCAGCGAAATCGCGAGCGCCAGCTATGAGGCACGGGAGTTTGGGATCAAGGGCGGTATGAGGTAAGTAACAGCTCGCTGTTTCCGGGTCTTCAACTGACGTTTCGTTAGTTTACAACAAGCTCGAAAACTGTGTCCCTCGATTGCCACCATACCTTACGAGTTCCAACGGTGATTATTCACGCTGTCGTAACATGCCACACAATTCTCACTCGCGTCATCTATAGATACAAGGAGCTCTCACTCAAGTTCTACACCATCCTTATGGCGCATGCGGACGATCTACAGGCGGTCTCCGTGGACGAAGCCTTGATAGACGTCAGCACCAGCGTACGACGCATTGAAAGTGAAATATCTTGCAGTCCGGACCCCTCCTCCAGTCCGACGGATCCTGCCAAAGAGTTCGCTGACGCCATCAGAGCGCAAGTGCGGGACGCTACTGGCTGTGAAGGTGATTCGTCATGATAATTTGCACGTAGCCTCGTCTGACAGGTACTCTAGTCAGTATCGGAATCTCTTGTAACATTATGCTTTCTAGGCTCGCTTCACGAAAGGCGAAACCTGCGGGCTCTTTCCATCTGCGACAGGCCAACGTCCACGAGTTTCTAGCACCTCTCGACATCGACAAACTCCACGGCTTTGGGCATTCTGCGCGACAGAAGGCTGAAGACAAATTGGGCACCACCAACCTTGGCGAGCTTGCATCGAAGAGCAAGGCTTTGTTGTGCGAGGCGCTCGGAAAGAGCATGGGCGAAACGCTATACAAAGCGTTGCGAGGTATTGACGAACGGAAGATCGAATCCGACAAGCCGCGGAGGAGTGTCTCCTGCGACATCAATGTACGCCGCAACGTATCCTTTCGATGTGTGTTCTGATTTCTCTCAATAGTACGGCATTCGGTTCGAGAATAACGAACAGGCGGAAGCGTTCGTATTACAGCTTGCTGAAGAGGTCGCGAGACGCTTGAAGGAGATCGATATGGTTGGACGATCGCTTACCCTCAAGATTATGAAGAGAGATCCGACAGCACCAGTGGAAGCACCGAAGGTTAGCCATCTTGCCATTCATTTACAATCATAGCACTGACCGCGTCACCTAGTTCATGGGGCATGGCATATGCGATACCTTTAACAAACAATCTCAGCTTCTCGCCCCAGGAGGCCGCGCTACCCGCGACGGGAAGATCATCGGCGAGCACGCTTGGAGGTTATTGAAGAGCTTCAACTTCGACCCAAAGGAGCTGCGCGGCATTGCCATTCAAGTGCAGAAGCTGGAAAAATCCTCAGGGCCTGCGCTCGTCTCAGGGCAAGGAGCGTTACCTTTCAAGCCTGTCATCATCCCGCAGAAAACCGGGTTCAGCGGGAAGGAGCCCACCAGTAAATCCTCAGTCCCCGCTATAGTCGTTCAACCCTCTTCGCAGGAGGATCTCGTCGCCCCACAACGAACGCCCTGGGACCAAGGACATCTCGAGCTTCCGTCTTTCTCTCAGGTGGATATGTCAGTATTTTCAGAATTGCCCCCCGAAATACGCGAGGAACTAGAGGCGGAATACAAGCGGCGCTCCGCACCTCCAGAAGCCGTCCCAGTCCCAGTCCCTGTTCAAGCTCCAGCTCGTGCCCGCGCAGCCTCGGATACCCACAAATTCAAGGTCCCTGCGCTTCCAAACAAGCGTCCCAACGTGAAACACATCACGCGGCAGCTGGTGCCCAAGAGTCGGTCAAGTATATCGCCGACGAAGAGCAAGCTCTTTACTATGCAGGCCTCCCAGCCCGTCAAAGTCAGCCAAGCGGAACTCACAAAGCTCAATGTCGATCCCACCGTGTTCAATGCATTGCCGTCGGCCTTGCAGCGTGAACAATTGGCGTACGCTCGTCAGGCGTCGGTGCCAGGCGGACCAGGCGCCGCGTTCGGAGGACAGAAGAAGAAGCTCAAGCCTGTCTCGCGTGCACGCGTTACTGAAGGAAACGTCATCATCCCTCCCCCGCCACCACCCAAAGCCAAGTACCTCGTACTGCCGACGCTGAAGCAGTCGGGGAAGAAGAAAGGCGAGAAGTTGTTCTTCTCGGAGACGGACGACGTGCAGTGTGTGATCGAGACGTGGGTCGATAGCTTTCGTGAACACCCGCCGAACCAGAGAGACGTCGAGTTCTTCGCGCGGTTTTTGGTTCAATGTGTTGATGGGACGCGGTCGTCGGACGGCGGCGTTGAGAGAGCGGTCGCGGTTGTCAAGTGGTGGCGCGTTCTCCTGAGGAGGCATTTTCCGGTCTGGGAGGACACCGATGACGACTGGGAGCTGGACGTCAGAGCGAAGATCACTTCGGAGGGTGTTGGCCGTGCTTGGTGGGCTGCGTTTCACCAGGTCAAGGAGCAGATGGATTTAGTAGCGCGGCGGAAATTTGGGGGACGTTTGTCTCTGAGCTGACCTGGGCAAACTCAAATGTTTACGGCCATCGTCCTGTGGGGTTTCTCAGTGTACTAGATGCTTGGATTCGTACTTGGATTTAGTCAGTCGATGATACGTTCTTTGAATTGTACGCCTCTGGACGTCTGACATCGTGCGACCTGGATCACATGAGACCATTAGTCACAGCAGCGCGTCCCTTATAAGGCTCTGACCTAGACGTTCACCCACGCCACCATCTCGATATGTCGGACTTGCAAGCTACGTCCCACACAACAGCACATTCTCATGACCATGATGGTCATGGGCATAACTTCGCCACAGAGAACCAGAGGTTCTTCGACGAGCAGGCAAAGGAGTACGATGCCAGGCCGGACGTGCAAACTACGGCGAGCCGTGCAGCCGGAGCCATGCGAAGGGAGCTTCCCTCCCTGTTCGACGAAGACAATACCACCGTCATGGACTATGCCTGCGGTACAGGTACTATTTCTCTCCTCCTTGTGTTGTTGATGCTAAAATGCAATCGTCCTCAGGAGCGCTTTCCCGCGAGCTCTGTCCCTACGTGAAATCCATTGTCGGCGTGGATATCAGCCAGGGAATGGTACGATCCACCGCATTCGTTACGATTGTATCTTACCGACGTATTGAAAAACCAGGTTGATCAGTACAATACTCGAGTTCGCGACCAAGGCCTCTCTCCGGAGGAGATGCGCGCCATCCGCGTCGAGCTCAAAGGCGAGGACTCTGAGCTCGACGGGACAAAGTTCGACCTGATCGTCGTACGCATCCATCTACCCAGCAAATTCCAGCCCCCTGCTGATTTTTTGCTCTAGTGCTGTGCAGCATACCACCATTTCGCCTCCATCGACGACACGACGCGAATTCTTCAAACTTTTCTGAAGCCCGGCGGATCTCTCCTCGTCGTCGACTTTGCCCAGTCCGCAGACAACTTCGAGAACTTTACTCACAAATTCGCGCACATCGTGCCCCATACGCATGGGTTCAACGAGGAAACGATGAAGAGCACGTTCTCAGGAGCCGGGCTGGTCGACGTCTCGTATACCATCGCGGACCAAGCGAAGTTGCACGGGCAAGAGGTAAACATTTTCCTCGCTCGGGGCGTGAAGCCTACAGCATAGATTCTTTTCGTTCGGGAAAATTGTTGTTTACGCAATGACCCTTCTCGCCAACCAGACTGGGGGTAGGTTTTCAATTGAACACAAAAACAATGCCAGAAGGGCGGATCGAACGCCCGACCTCCAGAACTTCAGTCTGTTGCTCTCCCAGCTGAGCTATTCCGGCAGATGAATGAAGAGCTTGTTGAAACACCATAATGCAGAGAGATCTGAATCGTCATATGATCGATTGATCTACCGACGGTGATTCCCGGGTTGGGTCCTTTCTTGGACAGACTCAGACGCCCTTACACCTTCAGGTCGAGGGCTGGTCACAGCGCAAGTACTGTATATCTCTTTCTCTTTCTCTACCCTTGGAATAGTTCGTTAATTACCGGATTCAAAAACATCTTCAGCATTCGAGCCGGCGCAAGCACGATGAACGATGGATTTCCAGCAAGCGATTTTCCAGACACCGATCAGCAAACTGGCCAGCTGAACAGGAACTCTGTCGAACAAAATGGGCATATGTCCGCGGTGCGGTTGGAATGGTCGACGAAGTGCTCGCACCTCGCAGCATCTCGACGTTTCGAATGCACAGGTGACAGATCCTCAAGGACAACGGCGCCACAACTGCGATCCTCCACCAGTGATGTACTTGAAGCTGCGCGATTCATACCTGTGTGAGCGCAGGGCCGAAACTGATTCCGTACTACTACAGAAGGTGGGAAAGCGAGTCATTCGCGAGCGCAGGATCAGGTATTTGAGATGCAATGAGGTCTCTACGAAGTTCGAGTCCATTCCGAGCAGTGGTATGTGGGTTCCGAGTACGTGCGCGTCGCATTGCCCTCGTACGACGCAGTGTACGAGGAGCTTATTTCCTGATTGTATAAGTACTTCGAGAGGAGGGGCATTCCTCATCATCTTCTGCACATGCCTAGTCACAACAACACTCGCAACCCACCAACTCCATCATGCTCGACACCGTACTCCCCATTCACACAATCTCATTCGTCGCTGTATTACTCCTGGCCATCGTGGCCTCCCGAACCCTACGTCGGTCTCGCGCATTGCCGGCGGTAGACAAAGTCTACCTGTCGACAATGCACGAGGTCCGCCGCCTCCTCGCCCCACCAGACCCCCTCCCCACCCTCCTCGCGCAGCGTGCGGCCCCCAACGCCCGCCTCATTCGGGCGTTCGGCATCACCAATACCTTCGTCTCCCCCGAACCCGCAGTCCACGCCGCCTTCACGCGCGAAGCTCGCGCCCTCGTGCGCGCCGCCACCAACGACTGGGACCGCTTCGCAGAGTGTGCAGGCGCCGCCGTCGCACGGTGCCTGTCTGCGCACTCCGCCGAGCCCGTCCCGATCCCCTATGCAGACTTCATACAGGACGTCACGCTGCACGTCGTCCTGGAGGTCCTGTTCCGTGTCCCGCAGGGCGAGATCGACGTCCCCGACCTCGGCGTCGTCGCCCGCGGCATCAACGATTTGTGGCGTCTTTCCAAGACGGCGGAGGATATCGATCCTGCGCTTCTGCGCGATGTCAATGAGCGGTTGCGTCGCTGGATCCCTGAACATGGGAATCCGATCGACTTCGTCGTCCCCGCTTTCGAGACGATGTGGCGCGTCGTCGCTACCACCCTCGCGTACACACACGCCGACCCGGGCCCCCTCGCACGCTCGGCGTACGCCAATCTACTCTCCACCCCGACCGCACGTACGTTCGTAGCTTTCGACGACGACACTCCCAGCGTCGAAGCACTCGTCACCGAGGCTCTCCGTCTCCACCCACCCACCAAACGCATATCCCGCCAGACGGAGGACACTTCCCATCTCACTGTCGCGGACGTCGGAGCGGTGCACCGCGACACCTTTATCTGGGGGCCCGACGCAGACGCGTTTATCCCCTTCCGCCACCACCCCTCCCGCCGCACGCCAGAGCAAGCGCAAGCACTGCTCGGATTTGGGCTCGGACGCCTCAAGTGCGTCGCTAGTGGATGGGCACCGCAGGCAGCTGGGCTGATTGCGGCAGCCATCGCGAACGGTGTGGCAGTTGTAGAGGGGAAGGAGATTGGTGGTCGCGAAGGCTGGGAGGGCTGGCAGGTGAAACCGTGAAGTGTTTAAATGCTAAATTATGCACTATTTCTTCTATCTTCCGTATCGTCGAGATGTATTTTGATCTTCTGTATTCTTGGATGTACCTATATCATGGCGTGGACCGCCTATAATTTGTTCAGCCACCAGTGGCGACCCTAATGTTGATCCTTGTACTATGATGTTCAATGACTATACTTCGTACCGAGCCCTCCCCACGACTATTCAGCTCACTTCTGAGCTCTTATCCAGGAGGATTAAGCTCTCACACAGCATCAAGAATATTACCAAGTCGGATATTTGTTTATCGCGCACCCACCTAGATATCCGCCGCTTCAACCCGTTGTCGATAAACCCATGAGGTCAGGACAGAACTCGGATTATCGGCGAATCAACCTCGCCAAAGATCAAGTTTCATGGAGTGCCGCCTCAGTGCATCAGAAATCTCATCATGTTTACTTTCCGCTTCGCGTTGAAACATCGTCCAGTAAGCGAGGGTCACCAGGGACCCACAAGAGACAACGAATAACGAGGATAGTATTCCCGAGTTTTTAACGTAAACTCCATTCTTGCTTTTTACATGCGAATGCGAGCAACTATGCGTACTGGACCGTGAAGCCCTTGTTGAAGGGCGTGCCGATCGTGACGTCGAGGACTTGGCTGCCGTGGTCGTACGCGGATGCGGACGCCAGCACCTTGTGCCCGTTGACTGACACGCTCTTCGGGGACTTCGCCACCCCCAGGAAGCGCACGCGCGCGACGTTCACCCCGAGGACGAAGCCGAACTTGCCGGTGACGCTAAGCTTGCCCTTCTTGAAGTCGAAGGCGACGTTCGTCGTGTGCGGTTGTGCGATCGAGACACCGTCGTCGACGTACAACGCGCCGCTCGCAGCACCCGACGCATCGGGCGCAACGACGAGCTCAAAGTCCGTCTTGCGCAGCTCCGCAGTCGTCATCGCGCTCTTCTCGCGCAACGGGAGCACCGCGCCGCCGCGGATGTGCACGGGGATGGAGGTGAAGTTGACGTTGTCGAGGGTGACGTTGGCGCCCTGGCCCTGGAACGGCTTCAGCGTGAGGAAGTCGTAGAAGATGTCCTTGGGGAAGTAGGCCGTCACGGAGGTGACGTTCTCCTCGGTGACGGGGGAGACGAGGACCGAGGGGCCGTAGAGAAACTGGAGGTCGATGGGGAAGGTGTTGGCGTCTTGGGGGTACTTGTACCAGAGCGGGTTGAGAACCGGCGTGCCGTCGATGTTCGCTTGGTGGAATGAGGTGTACAGGTAATCTATGAGGCGGTACCTGATGTCCAGAACATTGCGGGCGGCCTGAGCAACAGACGGCCAGCGGTAGAACTCTTGCGGGATGCCGATGTCTTGGTTGTGCTAAGCCAAATTTAAGTGAGTCGCCAAGTTACCCCGTAGAAACGTTGCACTTACGTTGCGCATGAAGGGGTAGAAACCACCGAGCATAGCCCAGCGAGCGCAAAGGGTCTCGGTAGTGTCGCCGCCGAAGCCACAGATGTCTGCGCCAACCATAGGGACGTGGAAGATACTCGCAAAGCCAAGAATACCAGCAATCGAGTTGCGATAATGTTGCCAGTCGCTGAGGTTGTCCCCGAGCCACTTGCCGACCTTGCTTCCTGCACCCGCGAAGGTCGAACGAGTGATGACGAGAGTCCGCTTGCCAGGACGACGGGCCAGGAGAGACTTATGAGTCGCAGTGGACATCATCGTTCCGTACAAATTGTCTAGCGCAAACCTTCAGGATCGACAGCCTATAGACATGAATAGAAACTTACGAGTATCATACTCCATCAAGCCATTGGCGTGGACGGTGTCTACGTAGGCAGTACGGTCCGACAGGGCACCAGCAGCGTTTTCGATCGCGTACGGAGGGAACTGCAAATCTTCACCAGTGTGATCAACGCGCTTCTGCAGAGTGACGTTGGTGGTCGCGTTTCTGCCGAAAATGGGGGTGTTAGGGTCTGGTGGTGAGGTCAAGCGAGGGGGTGGTAGTTGTTGCTCAATGGCCTGCGCGAATGGGTCCGTGCAAGGGAAGACGCAGAACTACCGGTCAAATTTAGTATGGTGATATCCGAGATTAAACTCATCCAGACTTACACTAGCGGGATCGTTCATGTCAATCCAAGCACCGTCGATGTCAATGCCAGTCTCGGGGTTGTAGAACAATTCGAACTCCTTGTCCCAGTATCTAAAGACACGTTAGCCATTTTTCGACATCCATGCAAATATAAACGTACGCTTGAGTCTTCTCATCGAACCAGTCAGGGAATACGGTGACACCAGGCCAGACAGCACCAAGGTGATCACTTCCGTTGGCGTTCTTCAGCCAGATGTTCATCGCCTCACCCCGGTTGAAAGGCTCGTAATCTCCTCCGGGCAGGTACGCGACGGCTGGGTCCGTCATGAGGACTAGTAGAACCATTAGTACCATTACTAGGCATAGTCACGGTCGAGGCATACCGTAGTATTGATCGTGGGAATGGAGGTAATCGACGATCTCCCGCATGCGGGGCAAGGGGAAGTAGTCGGGATCAACAGTGAAGATCCTGCGCCTGTCCATGTAGTCTGCAAGAATTTCAGCACCAACAAATCAACAACTGAGATGAGTTTTGCCCTACCAATATCGGTCCACATGGTCTCGAGCGGGATAGCCGCAGCGGAATAGTTTGAAATCACACCAGCAACGTCGACGAAGTCTACACGCAATGAGTTCCTCCATGATACGTAAAGCGAGATTGTCACTGACCCGTGTAGTTGAAGCGGCACTGGTGCAGGCCGAAAGACCAGTACGGCACCTCGGCAGGAGTACCAACGACTTCGGCGTACTGCCTAGTAACCTCGATAGGATCTGTGGTGCTTCCTGCGAGGAAGTAGAAGTCGAGGATACCACCAATGGTGTTGTACTCGAGCGCAGTGCCCGCAGTGTTGTTGATCTTGATGTCCATTCCATTCGAGTTGACCAGGAAGACACCATGGGTGCCAGTGGTGCGGTGCTCAAAGTAGACAGGGTGGTTTCCATACAAGTTGGTGTTCTCGGGGACGCCGAACGCGTCGCGAGACCAGAACGTACGCGTGAAGTTGAATGTCGGAAGACGGAACGAGTCAGTGTGCTCTCCGAGACCGTAGATGTTGGCATCGTCTGGCAAGTTTGTCTTGACGCGAAGGTACTGGGGCTCAAAGATGATGGGGTGCGATGCGGTCGAGAATAGCACCTCTTTGGTCGACGCGCGATAAATGGAGAAAGCGAATGGGGAAGTGGTGTAGTTGAACCGGATCTCCGCATTGTTGGGGGTGACGCCTTTGTCGGCCTTGGGCCGAGGCAGCACATCCTCTGGGATCTCATAGCGAGCCGAGGCCGGGTCGGTGATCTTGACGTGAATACGCGTCTCTGGGAGACACAAGTCAGTTGACTGAGACCCGGTGCAGCGACGCGTCGACTCACTTGTCTCGTACGTGACCTCGAGCTTGAGCTTCTCGATGTCGGTTCCATAGACGTTGCAGGCCGTACCCGCGAGGGTGAGGTCTGCAGTCAGGGTCGCGCCACGCGTCTTGACCGCGCTCGCCTTGTACCCTGGGCACGCATCGAGGACGGTTGGGTCGGTGAAGTTGGCGGAGACGAGGCCGGCGGCGAGGAGGGCGGCGACCGGGAGCCTGGAGGACTTCATCCTGACCTAGAGAGGGCTGGCGGGGACCTCGAAAGGTGGGAAGCGGCGAGGATTCGCGTTATAAGGCGGCCGCGGCGCGCGCTTGGCGGGGAGCGTTCGAAGAAGCGAAATCATGCGGGCGGGCGGTCCCATGAGCTAGTTCTGATGGAGCGTGACAGCGATGCAGGTCGTGATGTCAGCACAGGGGAGTCGTGAAATCCGCGTCGGTCCTCAATTGGACGCATCCCCCGCAGCGCCGGGGCTCTGCGGGGCCAATGTCCGCCACGGCGGCCTCCTTTGCGTCAGCTGAGGCCGCGCTCACATGGCCCAGCTAGCCCGCTCCCGCCGCCGCGTCGGCGTCGGTCGGCGGCCAGATCCCCCGCCCGAGACATCTTCGTGCGCCGCTGAGCATACGCGCTGTCTGTACAACAGCGCCGCCTCTGCGGAGATGTCTCGAAACAGGAAGCCCGCTCGCGTCTTCGGATGGGCTGCCCTCGCCGGACCAAGCGAGGCTGCCGAGATCGTGCTAGAAGGCGTGTCGACAGAGCCGAGCCCCGAAAGGAGGCTGGGAGCTCCAGGTTGAGAGACCGCACGTCGAACAAGGTCCTCCTCCAATGCATAGCGCCAACCGTTGATGGTACCTGCGAGCACACTGCTCGTCCGTGTGGGACGAAGAGGAAATTCTCTCGACTCCCGCCCGTCGCGCCGGCCCAAGGAATCCCACATCGGCCCAGGGTAAAATGTGTACTGTCATCGATGCGGTACATCGTCAAAGGAGGGTCTGCACTAGCAAAAGTATGAGTCACTTCCGACTTTAGAAAGCCAGGGAACGAAGATACCTTATGGTTCCAACAGAACGCATTACGCCCAGACATTTCATGAGAATTCCGTAGTCAGAATCCCCATGATCGCCCGTGGGGTGGAGGGCGGGGAAACGAACGTTTGTTGGTTTCCGAGTCGCGGTAAACGGTGCACGGAGTCGCGGTGTGTAGGACCCCGCAGACCGGATGAGAGCCGGCCAAAAACACCCTTGAAGCTTCAAGCTTCAGGACCTTCGCGGGGTCAATTGGGTAAAGGCATAGGCGACTTGACGTACTGGCCAGGCTCGTATAGCCTACGTGCCGATGAACATTCTGACCGAGAGCGTTCCAAATTTAAACTGGAGGGTCGCTTCATAGGACAAATCTCTATAGCTGCGTAGTCTCGAAACCAGAACCTCTGGTACAATTCGGTGTTTCGACCGAATATAATACCAGAGGGTCTGGAAGCACTCGATCATGGGCTGGCACACGAGATTTCAAACCCCGCTACCCCCCAAAGAGGCAGGTGCCACGTGGCTTCCGTGGGTGCGTGTCTCTCAACGTTTGCTACTGCGTAGATAGGATGTGCCTGGATGCACCATATGTTGCGTGTTTTGTGAGCACTGGCATAATATTAAAAATTATTTCACAATTTTAATACCCCCAGTTCTCTCGCTGGGACAAAGGGCACCGAGTTTTCTTTCGAAGGTTATTGAGCTGAGAGCTAGCGTGGCTGTATGCACGAATGCTTGGGAAAATTGTCAGTTGAGGTATACTGTGCTACTATATAACGTTGTTATAGCAATATGCAGCATCCGACGTGCTTGCAAGTGTCACAAATCGAGTGTGGAAAGGCTCGAGTGTCAGCGCTTAGTATATAAGGAAGCTCCCACGTGGGATATTGATGCACGCTTTAGAGATCGTTTAGTGACTCGTAGTGCGCTTTTTCGAGCTCGGTATTTCGATAGTCCACATCCAAAGAGCCCAGGGAGCAGTTTCGTATTTTCACGAATACGACTTTGTTGACCGCACTCTGTCGAGTCGATCTGTCGCGAATCCCGATTGGGAACTAGCGGAGTTTGAAATCTCGTACGCCAACGCATGATCGAGTGCCACCAGTCCTTATATCACGATTCTCGGCCGTCCCTCCCTCCTCCGTGAATCGTGAGCTATAAGGGCTGGTTACGAGTCTAATAGCTGCGTTCCAGAAGAACCAGGCGTTTAGCACTCAATGGAAGGAACGATGAAAGTCTCTTCGAATCAAGCAGGACCTTTCAGGCTGAGAATTTCGCCCTAAAAGCCCCGAATAGAGGGAGAACCAGGTTTAAAATTTAAATGGTCGAGATATAGGGCAGAAAGCGTTATAATAGACGCGCCACACCAACGCGCGTCGTGAGCCATGTAGCGCAACTGCCTCCGCGCAGACAGACGTAGACGAAAACAAGAAGTCAGCGGGGCAGCGAAAATTCACATATAGCAGATGTGAGTGAGCCCAGGTTGAGTAGTGCATCAAAACGCTAAGCAAGAGCTGCTCCCCCCAAATCGTCGACAAAGCCGCGGTCTGTGTCGGACGACAGTGAGGATTACCAGCTGGAAAGACATTGCAGACCAGTGTCACAGTGGCCAGGAACGAGGCGAGCGAGACGAGACGAGAATCGATTCGAGGGTGGCGAAACGGAGGAATGCGAGTATATGCTCACGTAGCTCTCCGGCGAGGACAGAGTCATAAAGTCAATGATTTGAGGGACAACCGCGTTTCCGTCAGCTAGACAAGAGTGTCCCTTTGATAAACCGACGGCTAGAGGAGTAATGGGAAGTAAGAGGAGTTGGTGGTCGGAGAGTACGATCCATTGACGGCGTCTATGTAGATGAGTTCATGGGCGCTTCTGCATCGACCGAGGGTTTGCTCGAGTTCTTCTCAGGGAAACAATGGTGGAAAGGTACGCAAGACATTAGTTTGGTGTAGATTACAGGTATAAATTATGTGGATTGAACAGTTGGGAACCATGGGTGGTGCGACGGGTCCCAACGTAGCTTTCCGGCGTCGCCTCCGTTGGTTCGTACCTCGACGTATTGTAGAAGCTCGTCGGCTACCGAGGCCAGACATCGAATGAGCTGAGAACAACACCAATTATTCTTCTGTACCATTGAAATACACGACTGGAACGCACCTCAGAGCGACCGATGACTCCAGGGTCATCGTACGGAGATTCGGCCAGTCGTGCGAGAGTCTCCTGCGCTTGACGGAGGTACTCCGTCGGTTTGTGCGGCTCACCCTGCAAATACCTCAATCAACACCATTATTTTCTGGTCAGAGGGGACACAACAGCCCACTTTGATGCGTTCCATGTCCTCGTGGAAGCTGTCCAACGTTGGGAAAGGGAACAGTGTCGCGTCTGGCGCGTCCGCAGTACTCGCATAGAGCCACTTGTACCTACGCCGAAAGTTGAGATTTATCCGGTCACGGTCGGGCGTGGGCTCCTCGGCGAGAATCTAAAACATAGACAGCGTAGGGTTAGATGGGCTGCGAAGCGACGCCTGGTGGTTTACGTACCCCACAGAGGGCCATGCAAATCATCAGAAGCGCGAGGATATACTGCATTTGATGGTCCATTTGTCTCCGTGCGAAGGTTCCTGATAGACATGAGTGCTCGTGAACTTTGAATGGGTTGTGGATTAGCTCACCAGTGGGAACAAAGGGCATCATTTTCTTTAAACACGATAGATGCTGCTGCAGAAAGTATACTAGGCACCAATACGCGAGCGGACGCTCGTGTGCCGGGTAGAGTTCCTGCTGGAAGCCCGCCAGGATGATTTCTCGCGCCACGGTCAGCTTCCACGACTCTACTGCAGCTGGCAGACACGTGGTTATAGCTCGCGCAGGGGTGCTCTTGGATTGAAATCAATACATGTGACCCAGGACTCCAAAATATCACACATACGGAGACGACTAGCATTGCTACGATCCTAGATAGAGCGTCATGCAATAGCTGCCAGTCCTGCATGGACTTCATGAGGTATCTTCGTCTTCGTGGTGGGTTGTACCAAAAGGACTTGATATAGCATGTCACAACCTATAAACTTGCTTGGGTGAAAATGATGGCACAACAGCGCATTGCACATACCTCCGTGACATGCGTCTCTACTTCCTGTAGCATCAACTCTCCCTCCCCAGCCCAAGTATTGACGACGAGCTCGCTGATGGATTCGTACGAGAATCCAACGGTTTCCCAAAAGAACTGCTCGACGACCCATCGTTCAGGATAGGATCCAACTATGAGATAGAAAACACCCTGCGGGACAGTTGTTCAGAACATGCGTAAAATAGCACAGTGTATCTTTACCTGGGCCAAGGATCTGACATACGGCCTTGACAATTGCCGGTTAGGCAGCCACACGCCAAGTGACCCATTCGCCTTGAATTGAATTAGAAAAAGAAAGGCTGATGATAAGACTGCACTCACCTCCCAAGCGGAGAGCGTGTGATGTTCTTGGAGATAGTCGACATTATCCAACCCGTCTAAGAATTGTTCTATTGCTACCCATACTTTTTCTTGCGGAGGGAGCTCCAACACGCATAATGGGATCATTGACTGCAGTCTTCGGTTGACTCTTGGGTCGAACGCAGCAAATGCGGCCGAGTCGGGGTCCAACGTAGGGGGCGGTCTGCTCTTGATCCGTCGTAGTATACTTTTGGCGATGGTGGTGAGCGGTCTGATGTCGTCTAGTTCATCTGTTTGCGCAAGGTTCAGTAATTGCAACATCGTCTGCCGTCTCGCTCAATGTGACGTTCGTGCAAAGATCGCATGCAAAGACTCACCTTTCTCAATAAGATTCTGTCGAACAGCGCGTCGCGCGATTCTGGCGGGAGGCTGGAGTTGTGCAGCCACATGCATGCCTCGTCGAGTTTACGGAGAACCATGTCGACGGGTACGCCCTCGAAAAGCGAGACGTCGCACTTTTCGCTTTGCCAGTCTTCCGTCTAACGGTGGGGTATTAGGGTTTGCGAACGCGAGGAACCAAGTGACGCACATCGTGTACCCGCCGTCTTGATAACTCCCGCCATGCTAGATCGCATGACTTCAACAAACCAAATACCCCGGCGCGTAACACCAACGTGATCAGCTCCGGCGGACGCGTCAGGTCGTCTCGCGGTGGGTGTCCAGGAGGGAGGAGTTCGGGATTGATTTCTGCTAGAGAGTGCACGTATAACAGCGTGAATATCGTCTGTGAAAGCGTGTTTCCGGCGTGCCATTCTGACTGTACCGGGAGGAATGAGCGGGTCGCTCGGGCAGACACTTGGCGTATTCACCTCGCACGCAAAGGCTCTGTCCAGAATCCAGCAGATCTCCTCCGGCAACAGAGGCGCGAGCGGGTCGAATGGCGGCTTGTCGTCCTCTTCGACGATCATCCCACTGTCCATCCGCGGTTCGCCGATCTGGGAAGCTCTTGAGCGGGACTGCTGGACTCTAGGTGCTCGGTCGCACCTCAAATGCGCTCATGGATTCCAAAAGGGACAGCATCATTACCAGCTCTCCGGGTTTCATCTCTGTGGTCACACGATTCGTAAAGCAGCGCAGAGGGGAGATCAGGGGAAAGAACTGACCATCCGCTGCCTGCTGGAACAACTCTGTCACATCCTCAAAATTTCCCCCTCCCGGCAATTCCATCGCAGCAGACGCGTCGCCGTCCATTCTGTGCTGCGCGCAAATCGTTGGGCTCGGTAGAAGGCTGAGGAGAGGTGGACAACGAAGAGGAGATACAACCTAAATTTGGGGTACTAGCGCCCATAACCTCATTATTGTAGGCGCCATCAATAGACGCCATACGCCTGTTTCCGACGAATTGGGTCTATGTTTTCTGTCCCTCTACGTCGTGTGTCTACACGGTGTGGCACACGCCACTTTTCTGCCTCGAGAGCCAGAAATGCGGAAAAACAAAGCACCAGACGCGTAGTCTTCTCGGGAATTCAACCCACAGGCATACCCCATGTACGCAAGTTTCCGTCACGTCCCAATATCTTAGCTAACCCGACGGTCTGTAGCTTGGGAACTTCCTAGGTGCCCTCCAAAACTGGGCGAAACTTCAACGCGAAGCAATTCCTGAAGATGAACTGCTGTTCTCGATTGTGGGATGGCACTCCCTGACGCTGCCGCAAGACCCGAGGACTCTGGTCGTCGCGCGTCGGGACATGCTGGCGGCGGTTCTTGCGATTGGGCTTGACCCGCAACGCTCGATAATTTTCCACCAGGATGAAGTGAGTAATATCATGAGTTCTCGTAGAGTGGGCCTGATTCCTGAGCAGAATCCGAATCACACGGATTTGGCTTGGGTGTTCAATTGCATCACGCCTGTAGGGAAGCTCAGAAGAATGACGACTTGGAAGGTACGCAGCGACGAACTAGTATGTGTGAGCTTGCTCACCAGCATCTCAGGCGCGTCTTGCAGCGTCGCGAAACGCGAAAGATGACACCGAGGTCGACGAGTCTCTCTTGAACACTGGGCTCTTCACGTACCCCGTACTGCAAGCTGCGGACATCTTGGCATACAAGTGCGTCGCCTTGCCACCCAGTTGACATTCCACTGACACACCGACCTCCACTAGAGCGACGCATGTACCAGTGGGCGAAGACCAAAAACAGCACCTCGAGCTCTCTCGTGACATAGCCGAGAATTTCAATCGCTCATTTGGCAACCTATTCCCGCTCCCAGAATACGTAGCAAGTACGCGCGGTGCCTAGGTATGACTTTCGGTGTGCTGACATCCATCCCAGCCCCAACCCGGCGCGTTCTCTCGCTAAAGGACCCAACGTCGAAGATGTCCAAATCATCCCCAGACCTCTCCTCACGGATCCTCCTGACCGACACAGAGAAGGAGATCCGTACCAAGATTCGCGGGGCAGTAACAGACTCGATACAAGGGATCACGTATGACCCCGTCAACCGCCCGGGTACTTCCAACCTGTTGTCCATCCTGGCCGCGTGCACAGACGAAGATGTCGTCGGAGTCGCAAACCGTTACGAAGGCAAAGGCCATGGACATCTCAAGGCCGATGTGGCTGACGCCGTTGCCGCGTTCATGCATGGCCCTCGCACGGAGTTTGAGCGACTACGCGGCGAGCAGGCGTATTTGGTCCAAGTTGCCCGCGATGGTGCTGATAAGGCACGAAGTCGGTCGGAGGCGACGATGCGCCAAGTTCGGGAGCTGATTGGTTTGGTGTAGCGAGGCTTTCAGGCATAATAGTACATAGTACAGACCACAAATATACAGGCATGACTAGAGAAATCGTGAAAGGCCTGCGTCAACGCGGACCCGGTCGTGATAGAGGTACATACAAGACTCAAGAGACATATCAAGAGACCCCTTGAGGGGGCAAAGCGCATAATCAGAATAAAAGGCAAAAATTCTTCGCAGTCTCATTCAGCGTAGTGGACCTGCCATCCCTCCCAGCCTTCGCGGCCACCAATCTCCTTCCCCTCTATAACTTCTACCCCGTTTGCGATGGCCGCCACGATCAGCCCAGCTGCCTGCGGTGCCCATCCACTAGCGACACACTTCAGGCGTCCGAGTCCAAATCCGAGCAGTGCTTGCGCTTGCTCTGGGATGCGGCGAGAGGAATGATGGCGGAAGGGGACAAACGCGTCCGCGTCCGGCCCCCAGATGTTGATGTCGCGATGCACCGCTCCGACGTCTGCGACAGTAAGATGGGTAGTGTCCTCCGTCTGGCGGGAAATGCGTTTGGTGGGTGGGTGGAGACGGAGAGCCTCGGTGACCAGTGCTTCGACGCTGGGGGCGTCGTCGTCGAAGGCTACGAACGTACGTGCGGTTGGGGTGGAGAGGAGGGTGGCGTACGCCGAGCGTGCGAGGGGGTCGGCGTGTGTGTACGCGAGGGTGGTAGCGACGACGCGCCACATCGTCTCGAAGGCGGGCACGATGAAGTTGACGGGGTTCTCATGCTGCGGGATCCAGCGACACAACCGCGCGTTGACGTCGCGCAAGAGCGCAGGATCGATATCCTCCGCTGTCTTGGAGAGGCGCCACAGATCGTTGATGCCGTGTGCGACGACGCCGAGGTCGGGGACGTCGATGTCGTCCTGCGAGACATGGAAGAGGACCTCGAGGACAACGTGCAGCGACACGTTCTGCACGAAGTCCGCGAAGGAAACCGGGACAGGCTTTGCAGAGTGCGCGGGCAGGCACCGTGAGACGGCGGCGCCCGCGCACTCTGCAAAGCGGTCCCAATCCGAGTTAGCGGTGCGCACGAGCGAGCGGGCGTCGCGTACGAAGTTGGCGTGGACGGCGGGAGAGGCGGAGACGAAGGTGTTGGTGATGCCGAAGGCGCGTGTGAGGCGGGCGTTGGGGCCCGCGCGCTGGGTGAGGAGAGTGGGGAGGGGGCCTGATGGAGCGAGGAGTGCGCGAATTTCGTGCAGTGTCGTCAAGATGAGCTTCCCAGCTGGCGACACTGCACGATGCTGGCGCGAGCCCCGGTAGACCAGGACGCCGGTGAGTAGAACAATGGCGAGGAGAATAGTCTGAACTGAGATTTGGATGTAGGACATGTTGGTTGAACTTGCGGGTTTCTTTGAGGTTAGAAGATGAGGAGGAACGGTGTCCCCCTGCAAATACTTATACACCCGTGCAATAAGCTCAAGGTTCGTCGTCGCGGCCTCGCGGCTTCGCGGCGTATTGCGAGAGCTGGGAAAGGGATTACATACGTACTCGGAACCCAAATACCATTGCCTGGAATACGCTGGAACTTCCCAGAGGCCTCGCAGTATCGCCGTGTGTTGACTATCTGATCCTGCAGTCTTCGATGACTCGCCCTTCCCACCCTCGGGGCTTCATCTCGGTACTGCGCTCGCACAATTATGAACGGCGCAGTTACCGCACGCGAGCAAGCGCAGTGGCAATGGCGTCGTCCTTCAGTGTAGCATGAGAGTTCGTGCTCTACGGCTTCAGGACATTCTACGGCTTCAGGACATTCTACGGCTTCAGGACATTGGGATGCTGCAAAGCGACGACTTGCAAGCTATCCGTTGTCTTCCAGTTACTCCGCGAGCTCCGTCCGTGGCGTCCCGCCACGTTCCATATCAGCCGGCCGGTATAATAAAGTTCGACGCGTGTGTGGTTGCCGAGGACGCACGTATGCATCTCCCAGGGAAGCTGCCCGAGCGAAAACACACCTGCGAGGTGTGGCTACGATACTTGAAAGCGGTGTAGGGCTCAGTAGCACGAAGGTTGGGAAGATCGCCAACTGACCTCAGGAGGCACTTGCGCTCAACGACGACTTGCGCAGGCTGAGTAGACTGCAATTAGGGTCGTTCAAAGTTGGCGCGTACGCGTACGCACGCGGCGTAAACTGGCGTTTACGGTGCATGTCACAGACTGTCACAGCTCTCCCACGGCCTCCGCCGGGCTTTCGTTACGATAGTTGGCTCCATTCTCGTCATCCTTAGAGGCACCTCGCCGGTATAGAATTTTCTAAGAATATTTTCAGAGCACGTATAAATAATTTTATGAATTTCGGTCAACTCTGACGCCCCTACTGACACTGACACGCCTAGCAATGCCCTAAGTCACAGGATTGCTGTGAGAAAGCTACGAGCTTCATAGGATCCCGCCTCCGGATGTATACTAGCATTATTGGGTAGGACAAGACCCATTGGAAGGCGGGAACACTGCAGGAGAGCAACGGAAACCCCTTGTTGAACATATCAACGATCAATTGCGGAGGCGAGAGCTGAATAAAACTCATCCACCAACTGCTAGGGTTTCGACAAAAAAAATTGACATATTTTGCGTACTTCCAAGGGACAGGGAGTCAAGAAACCGGCCTCCCGCGAGTCATCAGACGTGGCGTACACGCGTACGCGCCAACTTTGTACTACCCTATTTGTAAGTCACACAGGACCTGTCGGACCGGGTCTTTGCGTGACAGTCAACAAAATCTAAGCTTAAGAAAACAACAATAAATAAATGCAAGCATTATGAAATCAACAGCGTAGACGGTACACTAGGTATATCTACTAAACAGCCAGTGCAGCGACTCAATGTCTCCGATGCGAACCAGTCAAGGGTCGCAGGAACCTGCCGATGGGGGGACGGAGAGCAGCGTCAAACACACGCGTCGAGCGTCTTGACGGTCGCGGGGTAATCGATAACATGAGAGGTTGAGTCTGGAAAAAAATAATGAAGGAAAAAAGATAAAGCAGGAGGATGCAGGAAGGAAAGATGTTGCGGCGAGTGTAAGTGGGGTGTGTGTCGTGTCAGTAAGGACGGTCGTGTCGTCTGGTGCCGGTAAGAGTCGTCACAGAGCAGGAAACTCGGGGGTGGATCACAACTTCTCGGTGATGGCGACGGTGTAGTCGCGGAAGTATGCGTGCTGCTCCTTGGGGGAGGCCCAGTCGCTGGTGGAGCCTAGTTTACGCTCACGTTAGCGCGCGAGCCCGCTCGAAGAGAAACAGAGAATGCGTACCACCGAAGAACGTCTGGAACTGGAGGCCGCGGATCTTGCCGTTGGCATTCTGGCGCAAGACAAGGCCGTCGACGTTGATAACGCTCTTTCCGTTAGCAAAGAGCTCCATCTCGCCGTTTTGCTTTCCTACGTCGTTGAGGCGGACGCGGATGCTGAGCGTGGTGGCCTTGCCGGGCGTGAAGGTGAACGCGCCACGGCCGACGGACGAGCCGTACTCAGGGTTGCAGTCGGACTGGGGCGCGACGTTGCATACCCGCTTGTTGGCCTCCTCTGAGGGCGGGAGGTAAGAGTAGATCTCGCCCTTGCCGCCAGTGCGCCACATGAGCCGAACAGAGAAGCAAGAATCATCCAGACGGCCGCCGGAGCAACCAACTGCACCTCCCTCGCTCTCTCCACCGTCTGTAATCGATAGAACGTTAATTGAGTCCTAATGAATTGATGTAATTTACTCACAAAGACCAAACAGCTTCCCACCCTTGTTGAACTCGAAGCCCTCCTCGAACAAGACGGAGTAGCCAAAGGTGGCCTCCTTGGCCGTCGTGAGATCGACGTCGGAGGGTCCGGGCGCGTACAAAGACATGCCCCCACGCGGCTCCTGTTTGAAGTTCCACGAACCGCTCGGGTATGTGACCTTCATGGACTTGACGCCATCGGGCGCGGCCACGATTGGGTGCAGAAGCTCCGAAATCGCGTTGTGGGGACGGAGAGTGCTGTCGCTCAGAGGAATGGACTCATCAGCCTTGGACGACATTGACCAGGACTTGAGAGGAGTGATGGGCATGAGCGCGGCAATAGCTCCGCTCGAGCCAGAGCTGGTGGTCTTTGTGGGCTCAGACGCCTCCGAGGTCTTTGTCGAAGTTGGCCGCTTGGTGGAAGTGAGCGCGCTTGAGCTTGAAGAGTCGTCGTCGTTTGTTGCGCTGGTGGTTGCGGCGGGGGAGGTCTCCGAAGGCTCGTCGGTGCTCACAGTAGTGTGAACTGCGGCGTTGTTGTCTGGAACCGACGTTGTGGCCGCGACACTGACACTTGAGGCGTCAGCGGACGTGGACGGGAGGCGCGACTTGCATGTGCGGCGGGAGATCTCGCGCGGGCGCTGGTGACGACGGTGGTGGGGATGGACGACGTGCGCGGAGGGGTGGGCAACGGTGGTGCCGACGATGGAGCAGAGAAGGAGAGCGACGAGCGACTTTGAGACGAACATGACTGGCGTGAGCGACGGCGACAGAAAGGAGAGGAGGGTGAGTTGGAGGAAGAAAGAACGACGGTGCAACGGGGTTGCAGGCAGGACACGGCCACAGGATGAAGGCGGAAGAAAAGACTCGAACCGAGGTTTGGAGGCGGCCCTGGCGATTATATTGGCTGGACAATTGATGGCCTGGAGACGCCCCATCACCGCCGCTTGTTTTGTTCTCCGTAGATGCCAAGCCCGTTTCCGCGGGAGGGTCCCTGATCAAACCCTGCAACAAAGCCATCATCGTCCTCGGTCAACCTTTGTCGGCGAACAAAGCACTCGCCTCGATGCAACAAGTCGGCGGCCTGGCGCACAATACCGTTGCTTTTCATTGTTCTATAACCTCCTGGCCATGAATCCCGAACGTCGGCCATGCATCGGTGTCGCGTATGCTGCCAGTGCGCGCCACAGTGGGCAGCATGCAGCACGAGGGTGTGGCTACCCGCTTGCAAGTTTCAGGAACGCGCGGGGAGGGGAGAAGAAGGAAACAGGGCGCAGAGGAGGTGCAAGGTTTATATTTGGCGGCATCGGCCGCGTCTGACATGGCTCAAGTCAATGTCGAAGACGGACTCTCTCTCAGTTCGTTTGTTTTCGCTGGAAGCAATCTCGGTAAGTTTGATCGGACGGACCGATTTAGACGTTTGTGCTATGTTTAGAAAAGCGGGAGGAGCAACAAAAAAAGTGATAACCTCTACCGACGACGGGACTCGAACCCGCAATCTTCGCCTTAGGAAAGCGACGCCCTAGCCATTGAGCCACGACGGCGTTACTCGGAAATCCTCCGATGACTCCATACTCAGAGTGCTGCAGTTCAAATATTCGTCTGCTAATTGGCCGATCGTTCACCTCGTTGACCTTGACGCCCTGGTTTTGTATCGCGCCTGGCTGCTGCGAATTCGAACTATGCCTGTGGTAAAACGGGCTGCATCTCCCGACCTTGTCTCGAAGCCCAGTCCTTTTCACTCTGGCGTAACCATCTTTGAAGCACCGGGACCGTCCACCCCGCGGCGTTCGAAACGTATAAAGACTAGCCACGACGAACAGGAGAATTCGCTTACCTCTCAGGTCACGACCACCCGAAAGGCCACAGTCAAGGTAGTAAAGAAGGAAGATGACGACGTCAAGACCGAGTCTGAAGAGGTCACTATAGTCAAGAAGAAGAGGAAGGAAAGCGCATCCCCGCGTAAAGCCAAAGCCATCCCTCAGTCGTTAGCTGTGCCACATCCAGCGCCGCCAAAATGGAAGGAGCAATACGACGCGATTCACAAGATGCGCGAAGGTATCGTCGCGCCCGTGGACACCATGGGATGCGACCAAGCACAAATGAAGGAGGTGGATCCTCGAGTACGTTTCGCGTTTGCTATTATACCTGTATATGAACTAAACCATTGTTTTTTCAGGCTCGCAGGTTCTCCACACTCGTGTCGCTCATGTTATCGTCACAAACCAAAGACGAAGTCACGGACGCAGCTGTAGCGAAGCTACGAGAGGCTGCGGGCGGAACATTGACGGTTGAATCTATCCTCGGCACAAGCGAACAAGACATCTCTGGAGCCATAGCCAAAGTCGGCTTCTGGCGTAGGAAGACGCAGTAAGTCCGTGTCAGATTTTCTGGCTAGCTGTGCTGAAGAATATAGATACATCAAGCAGACCGCTCAGAAGCTGCGAGACGAGTTCGACTCAGATGTCCCTAAGACGGTGGACGAGCTATGTTCGTTGCCTGGCGTAGGACCGAAGATGGCCTTCCTGGCTTTGCAGGTCGCGTGGAACATGTACGTCGGCTGTAATTTGTTGTGGCGCATTGAGCTCACGATCAAGCAGAAACGTTGGCATCGGAGTTGACGTACACGTTCATCGCATCACTAACAGGCTCCATTGGCATAAACCACCAACGAAGAATCCAGAGGAGACAAGGTGAGTTTTGCTCGCAACATATTCGTTCCATCGGACTCAATTATACCCAACTAGACTCAATCTACAATCGTGGCTCCCAACTGAGCTGCACCCTGAGATCAACCATATGCTCGTCGGTTTCGGACAGGTGAACCATCATGCCATCCTGTACTGACATCGTGCTCCTAACATTATCTTCCAGACCATCTGCACTCCGATGAGGCCAAAATGCGAATCCTGTGACTTGAGTAGTGGACTCTGTCCGAGCGCAAGCGTCTCCGTGAAACGGACTTCGAAGAAGACGAAAGTTGTAGCTGCTTCTTCTACTGATGAGGCAAAGGTCAAGATCGAGCTCGAAGTTGAGGATATCAAACCCTTGATCAGGTTCTCTCCAGATCCAGACTACGAGGCCCCTGTTGTGAAAGCGGAACCATCGTAGTGTTTGTGAATGGCTGATACCAACTCTACTATATCTTTGTATACATCTACGATACATCTAATTTCTTCTTGTTCAATACCGTCTATCATAGCAGATGCAGCGCCATGTCCCAGAAGCCCTTCTCCAGTCGTGTGCAGCGCTCCCATATATTCTTCCACTCTTCGAATCTTGCTGGTGATGGCGGGTCTGCCTTTGCCAACGCCTCGATGGTTTCTATCATCCTGTTCAGAAGGACACATGGATGTAATTCAGCAAGGAGGCTCACCGATCCCGACCCGCACGGCGTTTTGGTAGTGTTCCCCCGCGTAGTCTTCCATCCACTGTGCGTATGGATTCCCCTCAGTCATAACCCAAGTACCAGGCTTGCTCGATTCCTTCTTCAGCCACAGTCCGACTTCACCATACCCAAGAAGGCAGGCGGCGACAGCCATGGTGAGCTTGCTAGCATCGCCTATCACATACTGTTATTCATCGTGCTTCGACGGGGGTACTGAAAGGGCACTCACCCTGCAGGCCGACGTCGAGGATAAACGCTCCGTACGCCGTAGTCGCAGCCGACTCGGGTGTGGAGAGCAGTTCTTCCTCTGTAATGCCCCATTTTGCGCAGAAGCCCTTGTGCGTGTTGACTTCGTTCACGACGTTGATGATGGTGTCCGTCGCGGCTTTGATCGCTGGGAAGGTCGAGGACTTCGCGGCGAGGAGGCTGTATATTGTGAGCAAGACGTCACCGGCGAGGATAGCGGAAGTCAATGCACCCATAAGCACGAGCGTAGTACCGGAGGTACAGGTAATCCTGCCTATGAACGAGTCACTTAGTATGAGGCTTGGAGAAGAGTAGGTGATTTACTTGATGAAGTGCAGGAAGGACTCTCGAGGAAGCGTTCCTTTGGCCAGCTGCTGGACAAACTCATGTTCGACGTATGATTTCCAAATCTCTTTTGTGGATTGGATGAGGAGGCGAGTGAAAGGGTGTGGGTTGCTCAACGTCGGCCTGATTTTCGAGGATCAATTTCGAATGACTAGACTTTTACGGTCGATGACGTACTGGGGGACGATACGCGCTGTCAACGCGTGCATATGATTGAGCGGACCAAAGCCCTTTCCTATGGGGTGAGCAGTCTCAATCCCAAGGTGGGTGTACTTTGTTGCTTGACGCGTAGCCTCGACGACTAGTAATCGGTATGGTTGAGTCGCCAAACAAGACAACACTCAGCGGAGAAACTCACGCGTCTCGCCGCGGCTGAGCGCACAAACAAGTGCGGCAGAAAGCGTGCATCCAGTTCCATGAGTACTGGTAGAATCAATCCGAGGACGCAAAAACAGTGTCGTGCTGCTCGCATCCTGCAAGACGTCCACCACGATCTCAGATAGCGACGAGACGTGCTCGTGTACCTGGAGGATCTCCATGTTGTCCTCGAACATCATGTCGCGTACCACGAGAACCTCGGGATGCCGTAGATGAAAAGCCTGCACGTCTTGCGGTGCCACCGTCAAATGCCCGCCCTTCAGGAGGATCGCCTTCGGGCCCAACTTGAGAATTTCCTTGGCCGCGCTGAACATGTCTTCGAGGTTTCGGATGGCAACAGGGGCACCCTTTCCGCTGAGGATGAGCTCGGCCTCCGCTTTGTTTGGCGTGACGAGCGCCGTCAAAGGGAAGAGATCCGAGATCATGACCTCCACCGCGTCTTCGTGCAACAGTGTGTGTCCCGACGTCGACACGCACACAGGGTCGCAGACGAGCGGCGGGAGGTCCTGAGAACCATAGTGCGACTTCAGCGTACGCACAACCGCGCGGATCGACGCGGAGTCGAAGAGCATGCCGGTCTTCATCGCCTTGATGTCCACATCCTCCAGTACAGAGCGAAGCTAGAGGAGTAGATCGGGGATGAGAAAAGCGGTGAGGCGGACGGGGAGGGAGACGTACTTGTTGTTCGATGAATTCGGGAGGCGGGGCGTGTACCGCCTGCACGCCCGTCGTGTTTTGAGCTGTAAGGGCAACGACAACGCTCGTTCCATAGCAAAGGTGTGCCGTGAATGTTTTCAGATCAGCCTGTGCGAGTCGCGTTCAGTCCCATGTAACGTGCGTACGAACTGCAACATGATGAGATACATACTTGAATGCCTGCACCTCCGCTGCTGTCTGTCCCTGCGATTGTCAGGACAGCCGGCTGGTCTTCGTGAGTCATGGCTGTCGATCACAGGGGTTGGTCCGAGTCAGATTTCTGCACAAGCAAATCTGGCAGTTTCGCGGGCCCTGGTGTCGGGACTGTGCAGTACAAGACTAGCCTGCAATGCGATCAAAATGCTTATAGGCACCAAAGCTGCTGACGACATGCTCGACATCATGTTTGGCGGCCGCAGGAGCATCAAACGTTGTTGGCCAAAAAGAGTGCATCCACCGGGAGTCGAACCCGGAGCTAGGCCATGGGAAGACCCAATGTTACCGCTACACCATGAATGCTTACGGAACTAAATCGGTTTTGTACTTATAGCCCCATATCTGCAGATGTTGGCTGACACCGGGACGCTCGGCTGCACAACCCACTCTCCACCGCGACGAAGTGGATTCGAATGTGGTGCTTCTTACGTTGGAGTCGTAAGTCAATCTTCTTGTGACCACGCGCGGAGACTCTCTAACTGCGAGGCGTTTTGCCCAGTTGATTGTATCTCTCATGAACCCCGCTCGGGAGAGCGGGCTGTGTCAGAGTCATATGAACCGTTCTCAGGGCGGACCAGGACTGAAGACGGCTTGCTCTGGACCCAGAATCTCTAAGAGGTCGTCACATGTACCACAATGTTTGGTACGGCAGAACATACGGAGAAAAGCCAACGCCTCGTTGCGTTGCTCAAAAAATCCCTTCGATTCGAAGCACGCTCTTCTAGCTGGCCGGGTATGCCGGAATACAAGCTGTGGTCTCCCACAAGTAACAGGAGCGCAGTGTTACAACTACGTGCCACCTTGCGCCGGAGGCCTTCGTGCCGTCTCCACCGCCGTAATCCTGACCCACTGTAGAACTTTAACGGGCATCTCCGGCAGCCTCAGGCGGCGCCCCGATAGAGAGAACGCGCGGCATCGATGCAGCCCCCACGAGTCCGCAATTTGAACTTAGGAGTGCGACTGACTTTGTCCCATGGCGACCTGCTCTTGTTTCTCCAGCTGCAATGCACTTTATTGGTCGAAGATGCGCTTGGTCACGGAGGAATCGCCCACGCGCCGCACCGGTGCCCAGATTGTCCGCCTTCCTCCGCGAAACCGAGGACCCTGAGGACTTCCCCCGACATATTCATCGCACCTATCATCAACAGAAGACGGGAGCGTGCGGACCAGATGAGATGTGGGCCTCATGTTCGCGCCTTTCATCCCAGAGAACCTATGAACGGCCGGCGCGCATGTGGTGAGTCTGGGCGACATGCACTGTGTTTCTCCGTTGACATTACCTTCTAGGCGTGCTCTGCGCAAAGTTGGGCCCCTGTACGCGTGCTCTCATTGTCTGAGCAGCGCTATCGTGCCTGTGAGGATGCCCCTCGCGACTGTTGCTCCATGTGGCGGCACGGTACGAAGGTCGTGTCTCGGACGCCCACAGAACACAGCGCGCCGTATAAATGTGCTGAAGCCGAAGTATGGCCTGCAGTTATTCGCGACATGGCTTTCCTCTGCATCCTCAACGCCCTCCTCGTCTTCGCGAGTTTGGCTAGCGCCAGGCCAGCGACAAACGCCACCTCCTTCGCGTCGATATCAAGCCCCCTCTTCCCCGTCTCGCCCCAGATCAGCTACTGGTCGACGTCCAAGTCGATCTCTGGAGCACTCCCCCTAGCCGACTCGACGTTCCAGCCGCACAACCAGATCAGCGCACTCAAGCATCCATATGTCGCTGCTCCAGACGGCGTGCAGTCGATGCAGGCGTTCTACCCAGCGGGGTCGTACAACTTCCAAAACAGCCCCCAGGGCGGGTTCTCGTTCTACGCGCCAGGTCCTGCGAGCGTGGACTTGACGACGGCGAAAGAAGCTACCTTCGGGTACTCCGTGTACTTCCCGAGTGGCTTTGATTATGTCAAGGGCGGCAAACTCCCCGGACTCTGTAAGTAGTACCCTTCGTATCATTTTCCAGAAGTCGCGAGACTGACTATTTGACGCAGACGGTGGAGACAGCGATAGCGAGGCGGTATCGTGTTCAGGCGGCCGTCGCGATGACGGCTGCTGGTCGGTCCGGCTCATGTGGCGCACGAGCGGCAAGGGCGAGTTTTACACGTACCTGCCGCCCGACTTTGACGAGAACCAGGCGGTGTGCACCGTCCCGCCACAGTCGCTTTGCAACGACGTGTATGGCGCGTCGGTCGGACGTGGCTCGTTTTCGTGGACGACAGGAGGCCGCCTGACGATCAGCCAGCGTGTGCGATTAAACGACGCGGGGCAGTCGAACGGCGAGATCGAGCTGTTCGTCGCGGGGAAGAGTGTCATTAACGTGGGAGGTCTGGTTCTCAGCGACACCTCGAGCGGTCGCATCCGTGGCATGCAGATGCAGACGTTCTTTGGAGGTGAGTTATGCCATATGGAATTGACCATGCCTATCATGCTTATTGTGCTTGTCGTCAGGCTCCGACTCGACATGGGCGTCACCAAAGGACCAATATGTGTATTTCTCCGACTTCTCCGTCGCTATCACCGAAAAGCTTTGAGGGATCTGTTTTCCTGGGAAACGTGCTGTAAGTTATTTTTTGGATATGTGACATGTATTACGACCCCCATGATTCCCGCATACCCTTGCCGTGTCTTGTATCTGTAACGAAACATAGAACGTCCTGCCAGAGCTTGGCGAATACCAAATGTTTTGTGAATTGGAATAGACTAGCATGCGCTCCACGGAGGTGATACCACATCGGAAACGCCTCGTTGTATTTTTGACATCCTCGTACAGCACGTTGCAAACCGAATTTTCTATTCAAAATTATATCCCAGGAACTGACTCCAAACCGCTGATCGTTGAACTTTGGCGCCGGGTAAGTCCTGATCAGGTATGTCAGAGCGCCACCGTTGTTCTGATCGTGCCTCTAGTTTTGTTCTAGCTCTCTCTCCTGTGACCATCGCGTCGAGGACTTGACCAGAAAGCAAAGCGTCTCGATCTTTTGCCTGATTCAGAAAGCACGATCCGTTTCGACCACGGAGTACGGATCAATCGATCAAATCAAGACACCGGGGCCTGTTTGAACTTTGCCTCGAGGCAGTCATGACTCCAAGTCCCTAATCTCCCATTCACAGAACTCTGTAACATAAACCTCTGTGCTTCTTACTGCCTGCAGCCACACGTCGGACCCTCGGAGAATACTACATCGCCTTTGCGACCCTCGAGGCTAGGAACGGTTAGGCAGGTGCAGAGCCTCGCACAACGTGGTGTCCAGTTTTTAGATCGGGCGACAGAAGGGCTGTGCGACCGAGGGAACTGTATTAGGTACGTGGTTATAGGGCTGTATCACTTTTGCGTCTCATAAGCAAAGGTTATCACAGGTCACTCTTCATCACCCCGACCTGAGGACCTCGCAAACCTCCAGTTGAGCCTACGACCGCTAGCCAATACCACAGTACGTCCGCCTATTGTACCCGCCATGCGATGATAAAGAACTTCCACCTACAGACCAAAAAAGACTGGCTGTGTGGTCACAGCTTCACACAGTCCCGCGACTTATTTACGACATTCATGATGCGCTACACGCCAGTCATTCCTCCTCTCCCTTCGCCCGAGGGAGGGTCCTCTCCAGCTCCGAATCCCCCAGTCATACCAGTCATATCACCACCACACGGCTCGCAACCACTGCCTAACTGGATGAGGGCGCAACAGGCTGCTCAGCAGGGCGCTTTCCCAGCAGGAGCGTACATGCAAACACCAGGACAGACACCGTACCTCGCTGTGCCAGGTTCGGCACCGGGCTCGTACTTCATACCCCCCGTCGCCCTTCCTCCGCAGGGCACGCCCGGGACGCCTATGGCCCCGCTCGGTGCCAACGGGTTCTCCGCTGACTTCACTGGGTACCCACACATCGTCAATGGCCCACCCACCGGCACACCATGGCAGCCCGCAGGGAATTTCCAGCAACAACCGCCGGGGGGTGGTCAGCCTGCTGGAGGACCCCCACCAACCGGATACATGGGGTACCAGCCTTTACCGATGGGTATGAATATGGGTATGGGTATGGGGGCCATGGGCGGTATGGGAGGCATGGGAGGCATGGGTATGGGTGCTATGCCCATGGGCACGATGGGCGTTCCTAGTTGGGCCATCCCTGCCTGGGGTGGAGCTGCAGGAATGGCGACACCGTTTGCCCCTCCTGGAGCCATTCCCGGAGCATGGCCTCCCTCAACTCCGTATCAGCAAGCTGGAGCCCCGCCAGGATTTGGTGCCCCTCCCCTCGCGCCGAGTGCCTCAGGAGGCCCACCAGCATCGCAAGCACACCGTCCGCTCCGTGCAGCGGACGGACTGGACAGGTTTGACAAATTCGACGTCGACCCCGCGTGTTAGTCCTTTCGCGTTCTCCTTAAGACGTAAAACTGAACGCGCTTTGCAGATGGTCCGGTGCTCGACGAGTTCATCGTCAAAGTGGTCAAGGCACGACTGGAACTCAATCCACTGCTCGGACCTCCACCAGACAACCCCGACTCGCGACCATATCTGAAGTGGAACATGCTCTTCCCGACGGCGCAGTGTCAGCGGTCAAGCGACCCAGGCCACCGATCATGGGCGGAGGGGCGCGATTCGCCCGCAACGTGGCCGCGCGTGAAGTCCCTGCGCATCCTCTCGCGCGCCTTCCCCTGGGAGATGCACGTCGTCGCGTCGGACCCCGAGCTCGGCGTGACCTGCGGGGACGTGATCGAGAGTGTCCACACGTTCATGTACGGCCGGGTGTCGTCGCAGCAGCTCGACAACGCCGCGCCCGCGCACAAACGCCTCGTCGGGCAGAGCTACTGGCACAACCGCTCGACCGCACACGGCGTCCCCGGCGGGCGGCTCTACAACACGCTCCTCCGGTGCGACTGGCTGGGACTGCAGACGATGTTTGGCGGGTTGGTCGAGGGCGACGAGCGTCTCATCAAGGACGTCGCGTGCGGTGCTGCGCTGCCGTGTACGTTTGAGCTCAAGTGTGTGCAGCGGTACCCGATGACGGAGGCAGAGATCCGCGAGCACGAGGCGAGGGAGGCGTTGGCGCGGGAAGACGAGGAACGACGTCAGCGGCGAGCAGCACGGTCGTCGCGTAACACCTCTCGAGCTACGTCGCGCGCGAGCTCGAGAGTACGACAGTCACAGAACACTACGACGTCTGACGACTCAGACGAGAATTGAAGTGGTTGGCTATACCTTCTCGGATGCTATTGAGAATCTTGCATTTGCTTCTTTTTCTCTTTCTCTGTACATTTTGCTTTCGGAGCCATATCCTTAGATAGTTGTTGTATACCTCATTGTAGCGTCTTAGTACTTGTAAATTACGGAAAACACTCTTACTTCGTCTGTGACGAGCTTTCATGATCAAATAATGATACAATTTCCGCGCGGGCGAAGTGATAATACAGCTGTGAGTCCAGCACAGGTACAGGTATCATGAGTTGAGGACCATGACAAAGACATTCGGAGCAGAGAATCCTAGTCGTGCTTTCGCGTAGTGATCTTTGTGTACGAGCTTCTCGAAGAACACCTTGTCTCGAAGCCAATCTGTAGCTCAGAGTGAGAGGTGGTTCATGCAACGGCAATCATTAACACTTACCGACTCGCCTGAAGCGATTGGGCACAGCAGCAGGGGAATAGTACTGGAACATGCCGCTTTGGTTTTGGTTATGGGCAGCGTGCCGACGGACTTGTTCTTGGACTCGCGGTGGTAGGGACTCGAACTCCTTGTCTGTCACCATGTTCTCGGTGTACCTGACGTCCAATGCTCAGTCAATGACCCCAAAGCATGGACGAGATGATCGACGTACTCCTTCCACACCGTTGTGCATATGTCGTTCATTGTGACACCCGCGGGGTTCTTCACGATCGTGCACCATGGTGAGAACTCCGTGATAATCATGAGTTCGCCGACGCGGGGCAGGGTTGCGGGTTCATCTTTCGCGGTGAAGGGTAGGTCCCGATCGCGTGCTTCGGCATTGAAGCCTGTCGCTTGCCCTGCAAAGCGAACAATGTCACACTTGGGGAGATGGAGGAGTCGCGCGATGTGACGCACCGGTGTTTAAGTTGAACAAGAGCTGGAAGCCGCCATTGGTGTTGGTGAGGATGGGGTTGAGCTCGAGCTCGCAGTTAAGGAGGTACAGGTCCGTCTGCGACAAAACAGGACCATCTAGACAGCAATGTAAATAGACAATCTCCGCAAATCATCGTAACACTCACACGAAGAGCCCGGCGACCACTTTCCAATAGTATCCGCCATTGGGCTCGCGCCTCTCGAGAGTCTACGAAAAAGGGAGGTTATGGTGGACGGTAGGGGGGTGTTCTAGGCGAAAAGGTAGCGAGACAGGAACGTGGTCAATGCCGTCTAAATGGCCGCGGCGCAAGCCTGTGCATGCGATGCTATCAGGACCTGCCTCGTTTGCCCTGAGCTTGATTCTAGGAGCGCTTCAGCGATATCCGATGAGATTACTCCGCGCCGTGACTCGCAGGCCGCTGAGCTGTGCACAAGGACCGACTGCGCAGCGAGAGGCGGGGAAACACGAGCAGGTCGCGCACAACAGACGTGCAGGTTGAAGTTCAAGCTGGGAATAACCTGTTAATGATAAGATTAGATGCACATTTAATTTTGATCGTAAGAGATTAGATAAGATTAACTTGCATAACCTGTACCGCGACCGCACCGCGTGCTCATCGCTTTCTTCCGCTTACCACCACCTCCTCTGACTTTTCGAATAACTATAATCATGGCACCAAAGGGTGGAAACGCAAAGAAGGAGTCTGGTCGTGCAAAGAAGGCGGAGAACGAGGCCAAGAAGCAAGAGGCCGCCTCCGTCGCAAAGGTCGGTGGTCTCAACGCGATCTACGATGTCCCGTCTTACACAGAGCATACAGGAACGCTCTGAAGCCTCGAAGTGGGACGATGGCGCAAAGGCTAGCAAGAAGAACGAGGAGAAGGAAGAGAGGCGCAAAGCCGAGCTCGCTCGCAAGGCAGAGAACGCGAGGCTGCTCGCCGAGGAGGAAACATCGGCTCCCGCCAAGGTCAAGGCAGCACCAAAGGCAGGTGGTAAGAAGGCTGCCTCCAAGACTCCAAAGCCCGCCGGTCCTGGAGCGATCGCTGCCGGCGGAGGCCTCGAGTCGAGCAAGGGAGTAGCGCCGCCAGAGGAGCCAGAGTCATTCTCCGCTACCGGTCTCGACAACGCGCTCGATCTCCTGGAGACCGTTACGGCCAAGATGGACAAGGCCAGCATTGGGCAGCGTGCTGCAGGTATCGAGCAACATCCGGAGGTTCGTCATCAGTCGTAGGCTTGTGGTGGTTGCTGATGTACGATCGGTTCGCAGAGACGTTTCAAGGCGGCGTTCGAGGCGTACAAGGAACAGGAGATGCCTCGACTCAGGCAGGAGGTAAGTTCATGAACATTTTCTCGAAGGTACGATCCTAATATCTAATCCGCCTAGCACCCCGGTCTGCGATTGCAACAGTACCAGGCAAGTCCTTGATTGATGTTAATACGACTCTGCATGCTAACACACCGCTTTGCAGGAGCAGCTGTTCAAGCAATTCCAGAAGTCACCCGATAACCCGTAAGCCTCATGAAAGTGAAGCGGTGTACAGCCTCTGATGGTCCTACAGATTCAACCAAACGACGGTGTCCTACGACGCCACCAAGGACGAGAAGGTCGATGCTCTCAAGAAGAAACAGATCGCAGTCGAGAACCGCCTCCGCGAGAGATCTTAAAGTCTCAGAGATCTCCAGTGCCTTGTTCACACTGCTGTAAAACTATTATAGGTACGGAGACCTATTCTCGCCATCGCATTCGGAGCTCTCAGCGCTGGCCCAGCATGATCTAGAACACACCCATTTGTAATAAAACCTTGTAGTATGTCAGTGTCAGCCGTGTTCGATGTACGGATGTAAATTGTGGAGGTAGTTATTATGTTTCAAACAGCCTTGCGATGCTCAGTTCAAACACGAGCCTCATTGCCATCCCAAGAGAGCTGTGACCTGCCCTTACGACCGGCACGTGATAAGGCGCCTAAACCACCGATTAAAATTGAGCGCGAAAAACGACTCGCCACTTTCCTGCTCACGACCGCCATGACTGCCCAACATCGCACTCTCTCTAGCTCATCGACATCGCCGGTAGTGAACACGATCTCACTACCGGACCCCGATTGGACACGCACGAACACACTGGCGGTGACCTCGATGCCAGTGTCGTTCTTCAACCCTTTGATCCTCGAAGCCCTGCGCGCACACTTCGAAGCGTTCGGCGAGATCCACACCTGGGCGCCGCTGAAGGCGTTCTCGCGGGTGCTTGTGATCTACTACGATGAAGAGGCTGCCGAACTCGCGAAAGAGAGCTGCGATAGTCTCTTCGTCGACGCGACGGACTTCAGGTGTGTTCTCCCTTCTCCCTCGACACCGCGTAAAACACTCGCTGACCAACTTTTCTCGCAGCCCAGAGACGATTCTTCGTGTGTACCGGGCTGACCCTACCCCCCTCGATCAGCTTGACGACCGCAACTTGTTGAGACCTCCGCAGCTTGAGAAGAACTTCCTCATCTCACCCCCTGGCTCCCCGCCCGTTGGGTGGGAGCCCATCCGGGAGGATCCTCCCAACCATGCGCCGTTGGCCGATGACCTTATGGCTGCTCTACGCAAGCTGCAAATCGAGCGGAGCCATGGCGGGGTCGAGGTGCTTGTACACCCGGATTCCGAGGACGGGCCGGGTATTGGTATTTACGTCGAGGACTGCGACGGGGGCGATGAACCTCAGCAGGAGGAACAGCCCGAGGAATCCATGTGGGTTTACGGCCAGTCGCGACCGCAGCGGGGGGCTACCTCTCGACCACCCGTGCGACCTCCACCCGCGTCTATGCCACCCATCTCTGTTGGCGCATAATTTGAATCCGTGAGTGTCCAGATCAGTACTGTTGTGACCCTATTTCGTCTCTTTTCTTTTTGTGATGATACCTATACAGACCTGTACCGATCCTCCACGGGATTTGAGGACAAACGTATATTGCCTTTTTCTCTGACTTCTCTATTCTTGTCTCTCCTTTGTCGTCCAACATCTAATACCATCTTTCTTCCAGGTTTGCCTTCGTCATCATCTCATCAACGCCATGGTGAGTTCACGTTTCGCTCTGGCTCAGATGACGACAACCAATTCAGACCTGTTCTGACGGCAAATGCTGTATGAGGATACCCAAATACATTGCCAATTGTTCCTTCTGATTTCACTTTATCGTTTAACATTTGACGAACGATATGCTGACTGTTTCTCTTCCAGATCCGTAGACTCGTCTAATTATCCTCATACGCAACATAGACACTTCTCTCTCGGATTGGCTTGGGTTTGCCTCGGACTCTTTGTGCACGTGTACCAATATTTCAGCCTCTAACTTACCTGTACTGATTACTATGTATACCACTGGAACCTCGGATGAATAGGACTCTTATTTCATTGCCTTCACTCGGTGCGACACCGTTCAGACCGCGATCATGTTCCAGCCAGCCCCAAGCATTTATTGACCAGCAAAAAGCCCAAAATACGACAACGAAGAAAGCGAGCAACAGCAGACCCAGCAGACCCCGTAACACCCTCAGTCGTTGATAGTCATCGCGAAATCCTTGAACCAAGTGTACTGGTCCCTCGGTGTCGCGTACTTGTCCTCGTGTCCTCCGAAGAAAGTGCTGAAGAACAGCCCAGTAAACCCTACAGGCTCCGGCACCGGCTCGGGATCCTCTGCCTGCACGCCGATCGCGGTTTGGTCCAGTCCCGCTACAATGCTGCTGACGATACCCGTGACGCTTGGAGTGTACGCTGTCAGGGTGATGACCTCGGGAGTAGCCGTTGTCGTAGCGGTGAGAGTCGGGGCGAGGAACAGTAAAGAATGATTTGTATGAGTAGGGGGCGGCGGTGGAGGCCTAATTTGATCAGGAGCCTGTTGCTCGCTGACGACTGGACCGCCTTGCAGGACGTCCAGGCCGCTGAGCAGAGGCCCGAGTATTGGTAGGCCGGCGACGGGGTCTGCGGGTGCGCTAGGAGCGGGCGCTGGTGCTGGTGCTTTAGGCACTGGAGAGGGTGCTACCGACGGTGGGGGCGGAGAGGCTGGGCCCTTGCTGGGTGACGGGCTTGAAGAAGGCTCTGGGTCTGCTGGCTCCTCGTCGTCGCCTCCGTCATCCCCACCATCACCATCGCTTGTATCGTCGTCGTCACCCTCGTCGCTGTCATCCCCATCGCCTCCATCGTCCTCTGGAGCAGGATCCTCCTCGGGATTGTTCTCCTCGGGAGGAGGGATCGCAGAAGGAACATCACGATAGAACACATCGTCCCGGCGCAGCACCTCCTGGCCGTTCACCTCCAGCGCGAACCCGCCGTCCTGCTTTCCGGGTGTGTTCAGCGCGACGGTCTGCCGGACGTGCGTCCACGCGCCGGCTGTGAAGTTGAACGCGCCGCGGCCGATGGAGAGTCCGTATTCAGCGTCGCACACTGAGAGTGGCGGCGCCGAGCAGAGGCCTGGTGTCTGCTTGTCCTTCGGGGCATACTATATCCGACCTAAATCAGCACACAAACTCATAACAAATGGTACAAATCCAAAACCACATACCAAATACAGCTCCCCAATTCCACCAGCACGCCACATCAAGCGCGTGCTGAAACAGCTCAACGCGCTGTCCCCACCAGAGCACGTCTCGTGCCCACCGTAGATCCCCGGGAGCTTCCCAGCGAGGACCCAGTCGAAGTCGGCGGGAAAGAACACGCTGTACGCTAATGTCACGTTCTGCGCTGCGCGTAGGTCCAGTGGCGCTGCGTAGAAATCGGCACCTCCTTGAGGCTTCGTCGAGGGTGCTGACGAGCCTGCTGGGTAGAGTAGCTGCATGACTGTGCTTGAGTTGTCCCATGTTGCCGGAGGTGCGGGGTATGCTGGAGGCGGGGGTGGGGTCACTGGAGCCGGGGGAGGCGGAGGCGCCGGAGACGAGGGCGGTGGCGGTGAAGGCGAAGGCGAAGGAGGAGGAGGAGGTGGTGGTGGCGGCGGCGGCGGTGAAGGCGAAGTAGAGGGTGAAGGTTGTGGCGGAGGAGGGGGAGGAGGCGAAGGCGGAGGTGGCGGCAGTGAGGGAGAGGGCGCATCGGCTGCGACATAAGAGGCGGCCTGAGGCTGAACGCCATTCGGTGCATTCGTAGCGGCGGGGGATGGCGTGAGCGCAGGCGCGGAAGTGGGTGCAGGAGCAGGCGCAGGCGCAACAGATGTACTCGGCGCCGGTGTACTTGAGCTGGCCGAAGCAGGAACCCCTGCAACCAACTGGAAGTTCCTCTGTCCATACGCGAAGTGCGAAATATTAAAGCACGAAAGGTCTGTCATCCGCGCCGGCGCAGACCACGCCGTCTGATTCCATATGGTGTTGGCGCTGGTGCTGGGCGACTCCGTGACCGTCTCCGTTGTCGTCGTTGGTGGGTCCCAAACTGTTACCGTCGTCGGAGACGGGGTGACAGTCGCTGTGACAGTGACGAAGTCCGTCTCTGTGGACGCAGGAGCCAGGCTCGAGGTTGTCGAAGGTGGCTGAGCTTGAGACGCTGGTGGGCTTGGTGTTGAGGCTGGGGGAGTTGGGCTGGGGGATGGTGGTGCAGAAGCGACGAGGACGGTGGTTGTCTCCAGGACTTGCACATTTGACGTTACAACTTGCGTCACGACGATAATCTGGGTGAGGCCAGGGTCGACGAGCAGGGCGCCCAGCGGTGCAGAGCGAGAGCAAAGGGAAAGCGAAGAAAGCAAAAACAAAATGGCCGTCAAGGCCATTGGTCAGAAAGCGAAAGAGAAGAGAGCGGGTGAGGAGGAAAACGCCAAAGAGAGACGTATTTCAGCTGTCGAAACACTGGTCAGCCTCTCCTCTGTAACCCGCAGGATTTCGATTCAGACGGGGCTGTGGACCATGGCCTGGACCAGCCCTCGCTGACGAGGATTCTTATTGCACCCGATAAATGTGAGGCTAACATAGGTGAGTTCCCGGTGGGGGTGAGCCTATGGCCACCTCAGCGTGAACCTTTTCGTGGTCACCGGGATAAGTAGCTGCGAACACGCGAGTGCGA
>BSCZ01000708.1:0-112324 GCA_027924225.1 Bjerkandera adusta
GCGCACTCGGGACATATACGGAATATAATTGCTTCGATTGGCGGACTGGACGTCGATTTTTGGTGTGTAGCAATCTTGCTCTTTTGGACGCACGCGATTTTCATCTATATTTGCTAGTGTATCTATTCGGCGTCGCAGGACCACATTAGGATGGATGATTTCGCACTCTTGTCCGAGCGGTTCTGCATCATTGCGGGACATCACATTCATCGAAGCTTTCTCGCGGTACTCGATCTGAGTCTTACACGCGGGGACCGCCGCCACGTCGATGAGGTCCTCTTCGAGGCAGTTGATATCTTAGGATTGCCCAGGGCGCCGACGGTCTTTTGGTCGCCTGTGTTGTCCGTCAACTACCAACCCCAGCGTTTGGTCCTTCCAAAGAACTACCAGGACGCCCTTTTCACACCAGCGAACTCCTCGTCGGTGATCCAAGTCCACATGGCCTTCCTCCCGTTCGACGGAGGACTGCCACGCCACTTCGACCTTCTGATACCGTCGCGTGCTGTTTGGCTCCGCCAACAGACCGTTCGCCGGTTCACGCACCACATCTGCGACAAGATTATTATCCCGCCGGTGTCTGAGTGGTGCCAGGCGGCACGGCTTATCGAGGGGCACCCTGCTCATACGAAGGCCGTCTGCGGCTCGCGTTTCGTGACGAGAGTGACGGACCCAGAAAGTGGCAAACCGTTTGTGGCGATCTACGACTTCTGTCCGCTAGAGGCCGTTCTTCGCGACGTAGGGCGCGGAGAAGACGTCGATTTTAGGTTTGGTTCTGCTCCGCTTGAGGAACATTTTCCAGGGTGTGCTGGCGAAACTACAGCCCCGTATCGTCGGGTGAAGACCAGAATTGCGCTCGAGGAGGACGAATACCCACAGCTGACTGCAGACAGCATCGTTGTTGTCAAAGGGAGCGGGCCAGATGCACGACGGTGAGCGCAACCTTGATTTGAACACGACCGAACTGACTGCGCTGTCTTTCTTAGGACACGGGTTTACTGTTTCTAGGTCCCGACATGTCATACGTGCCTGATCCTGTGCGACGATTCGGCTCCTACTCAGGTCAATGGTTATTGCTCTCCAGTATTCAAATATTCACGGGTGACATGGAGATCAAGAACGAAAATTTGTAATATCACACGGTCTCAAATGGGGTCCATAGTTAATGCTAGAAGCAGTAAACGCGTGTCCTATTATCAACGATAATTTAAAGTCGGAACCCAAACATAGAGTGAAATGTTGCACTTACCGACATGACTTTGGATGAGTACCGTCCACGATGACGATACTATCTTCTGTGAGTTGAGGGTATTCGTCGTGCTCGAGGATAATGTCACTCTTCATCCGGCGATATGGCGCCGAGGTCCGCTGTGACTCTGCGAACATGTCCGAGACGACCCAGTCGTCCTCGAAAACAATGTCAACATCTTCATCGCGCCCGAGGTCGTACAGGGTGGTAGGCGATGGCCGGAAGTCATCGATCGCAACTACCGATTTACCACCCTTCACAGGCTCCTTGGTAATGTAGCGCGAGCCAAATACTGCGCCCTTGGCCACGGAAAATGCTCTAAACAGCCGTCCCTTGTGACACCATTTCGACGACTTGGTATAAATGATCTCCTCGTGGTCGTCAAATGCGGGACCGAGTTGAGCGTGTTGCAATATGACACTCCGCGGGATCAACAGATCGAAGTGGATTTCCCTACCAGTGGGAAAATGCTCTACAGGAAGTTGGACACGAACGACAGCTGAGGTGTTTGCAGGGGTGAATAAGGCGTCACGATACGTTGCCGGAAGTCGAGGACGGTTGGGTTTGCACTCGACTGGAAGAGAACGCAGCACGTACTCTTCTCCCAGGCTAGGTAGTTCCAGGAGGGCGGATGCAAAAGTCAGGGATTCCTCAACAGCGAGGAGTTTGGGCTCGCAGTCTTCAGCCTTGAAAACTGCAAGCAAACCCGTGAAGTCGTCGAACACAGTGATGACGATAAACTGTTCCGTCAGGAAAGTGAAGTCGTCGAGTCGAATGACGCTGTCATAGTCTGTCCATATATTCTGCCTTGGATGAGCGGCGCAGACGGATTGGAGTATGAAAACTCGTACCATTCGCGCGCAACCCTCCGGCCACGAAAACCACCAGTGTTCCGCAGAAAATCCCGTCGACCTCGGATGGTCTTCTTCGGCGTCGGTGTAACACATGACCGAATCTCCGTGCACTATCACATTCAGCTTAAGTGGAAAATCGGGGTAATCTTCAAGCTCAAGAATCATCGGATCTGCGTTCAATTTATGCTTGGGGTGGCGTTCTCCGGTAACTGGATCAAGGGGGAGAAGCTCGATGGTATTAAAGTTTGGATCGCTGTGTAACGTTAGCTTGCGATGCGGGGTGGAGAATACTATGGGAACGCACGGTTTGGCAACAATGATCACGTTGGCGTCAGCATCGTACCCATATCCAGCGTACTGACGAAGGTCGAGATTGCACGCCTTTTGCAGAGCTCCTCTGATGATCGACGGGGGATTGTCCAAACTGATGCTCTGAGCTGGCGCGCTGTCCTCCGTCAACTCCAACTTCCACTCAAAATTCTTCCACGCCCGCCTCCATTCGCGCATGGCCTCAATCTGCTCGGCTTTGTTCCTATCCAGGCAGAACGGCTCTTCAAAAACGTCGGAAACGCAACACTCGATCTTGTACTGCAGCGTCACCGAATCCGCGATGAGGTCGCGAAACTGCCTTGAGACCTGTACCACATACTATCAGACACCACAGAGAGATAAAAAAAAACATGACTCTATGCGTGCACTTACACATTGCCACAAAGCTACCTCCTTCGCCGAGAGCTCATTCAGGATATTGACAATTAGCTCTGCCGGGAGGTGCTGCATCCCGCATCTCGGGAAAGCGCAGGTGTATGCTCGTGTCTCGAGGATTCTGGCAACTCGCTTGCGGAGGGATTCGCGGCTCATGGGATTTCAAAGGGCAGACAAGTGATGTGGTCGGGAGAGAGCTGGCAAGTCGCGAAGGATTGGTCGGCTGCGCCCACGTGGCATCGGCGCGAGGGTTCGATTCCTACTGAAATCTTCGATTTCTATAGCAGTCAAACACCGGGGTAGGTCAAGCTTTCGCTGTTGCTATGAACAGCAGTAATTATCAACAAGTAACACATAGATTCAACTCATATACAGAAAGCTCTTGTACTAGAATGCATGAGAAATAATTAGCGCATCGCTCTCTTGGGACTACAACAAATCACTCACCGCAGGTACGGAAACGACCTCTGGTCTAGCAAGATGATGGCGTCTTCGGTTAAGGTTGGTTCCTCATAATCCTCCAGTACAATGCTTGTTTCGATTCTCCGGTATGGTGCCTTCGTTTCGATAATGGGCTCCACGAAACATTCTGGGTCGGTTACGATCGATCGAGTGACCTCAATCTTAACGTCCTCGTCCTCGTCATGAGCTAAATCGTGCAGCATCTTCCACGATGCACAGAAGTCGTAGATGACTACGACCCATCGGTTGCTCTTTGGGTCCAACTCCTTCGTAACGTAGCGAGAGTCGCTGACTGGCGAACCGCCGAAAGCGCTCTCCCCTCTGAAGAATCTCGTCTCTTCACCCCAGTCGTCCCATGGAATCATAACAGGTCCTGTACGTCCACGATCATCGGTGAACGGGATATGCTGGGAAATGAGTGAGTCGATCGTGTCGTGAGGGATAAGCAGCTGGTAATTGCGGTTGAGGTTGATTCTATCTTTTGTGAACGCGAACGCAACGTGAATGATGGGCCATGAGTTCGCGGGAATGAATTTGGCATCCGAGAAGTTCGCAGGTAGGCGTTCACGCCGCGGCTGGTGGTGACTCCTTATGAACTGGCAGTAATTCCCCTTGCGAAGGGTAGGTAGAGCGAGGACTAGGAGAGCATCGCCCATGAGCTGCTTGATAGAGAGAAGCCGAGGAGTATTGCTACTCCTCCACTTATAGCAGTCAAAGACTGCAAGAAACTGCTTTGAGCTGTCGTTGATAGTCATGAGCATACAACGTTCGTCGATGAACTCGTACGACTCCATCTTCGGCTCCTCCATGATATTCGTCCAGAAGTTCTGCAACGAGCTCGTCAGTACGTCTTGCACTACAGCCGGCGTGGACAAAACTTCACCAGAAATGCCTTTCCGCTTTCCCAGTCGTATAACCAGTACACATCAACATCTTCAATTCCCTCAACTCCAAACGCTATATGATGGTGATAGCTTCCAGACGCCATGACACGTGTCCCATGCACCACCACATCTACGTGACTCGCGTCTGGGTCGTCCAATGGGACAGGCATGATGAATGTGAGGCGGCCCGAGTAATGTTGTATCGGATAGGGCACCTTCGTGTTGATGTCCCTGGCGACAAGTCGAACCCACTGGCGGTTCCCCTCGTCACTGGAGCATGTAAGGGGCCCGTGGTAACACGAGAACGGAGGAGACGTACAATTGAGCAGTAACCACCACTCCTTTCTCGACATCACACCCGTATCCCAAAACCCCAGGAATATCGCTGAAGTCGTGCTCCCGCGTGACCGCCGCCCGAGTAATCGCCCTGACTTGCCCCAGGGTCGCGTCGCCGTCGGAAGTGCCGTCTGCTGCCACCACTAACTTCCAATCCGCCGTGTCCCACCGCCTCTTCCACTCTCGTATAGCGTTGATCTGCTCTGTTTTATTTCGCGTTATGCTGAGGGGTTCGTCAAGCACATCAGCATCGCAGCACGCGATCAGGTACTGCAGCGTGACTGAATTCGCGATGAGGTCGCGGAAGTACCTGGAAACCTAAGGATGTGCTGGTTCAGAAAAGTGATGTGCACAGATACTTTCAGAGCAACTCACCCCTTGCCAGAGGACGATGTCGGTGGTGTCAAGCTCACTGAGGATGTTGACGACTAGCTCGACCGGGAGGTGCTGGATACCGCATCTGGGGAAGAGACAGACAGTAGCCCGTGTGTCGACTATTTCTATGACTCGCTTGTAAGCGTAGGTACTGCTCATGGGTGCACTGCGCGAGCTGGACGGGCCGACGGAGCCTCGAGCGATGGTGGTCGGGAAGAGGCGGACATCGCAGAATATTCCAGATTAGGCGACGCCACAAAATGTCGGTGCGACCGATCGGGTTGTAACGCGATTTGAGCATTGGTTATCGGGATAGCGTCACGCCTCATGCTGATTAGACTGGTATTGGAGCTACATCTCAACGCTTCACTTGTTTGTCTTGTGAATGTCCTTGGGTGACTGATGTGGACGATACGATACACCCAGAAAGAATAGATAGGTGACAAATGGGCACACGACGTGAAGAAGCTAGATACAGAACACCCGCGACCTGGAACATTTATGGCGGTTAACCAAACATACTCGCAGAAATCCCAGAAAAACATACCGAAAAGGCGGTACAATGGTCTTATCAAACAATACGATGGCGTCTTCGGTCAAGGTCGGTTCCTCATGGTCGCTCAGTACGATATCGGTCTTGATCCTACGGTACGGGGCCTGTGTCTCGATTTCAGGATCAACGAAATATTTAGAGTCTTCTACGACCGAACAGTCGAGGACAATTTCGACGTCATTTGTGTCTTGAGCGAGATCGTGCAGCATTTTTCGCGAGTTACAGAAGTCATAGATCACAACCTTGAACTGGAGGGTGACCGGATCTCGCTCCTTCGAAACGAAGCGGGACCCACTAACTGGGGAAATGCCAGTACCACTGAGACCCGCAAAAAGTCTTGTTTTTTCGCCCCAATCCTCCCAGGCGATCTTCGCGGGTTTCGTGCGCCACGCGTCGTCGCTGAACGGCATATGTTGCGAAATCAAAGTGTCGAGTGTGGTGAAAGGAATGAGGAGCTGGTAATTTTGACGAGTCTCGAACTCTTGATCGGTTGCTGTGAACGCGACATGCATGACTGGCGTCGAGTTCGCGGGGGTGAACTTGGAATCTAGTAGGTTCGAGGGGAGTGATTCGCGCCGCGGTTGGAAGTGCGTTTTGTCAGAGCAGAGAATCGACCCACGGGGTTCCGGTAATGAAAGGAGGAGGAGAGCATGGTCCATGAGGGCACCAACAGAGAGCGTGGGCAGATTGTGAAGTTTGCTCGTGTAGCAGTCAAAGATAGCGATGATGCCCTTTCCGCGGTCGTTGATAGTCATGACTAGGCAGACCTCGTCAAAGAACGCGTAGGAGGCCATATGGGTTGGAACCAGGGGATCGGACCAGAACCTCTGCGATAATACATTCAGCGCCGACTAAGAGCTCCGCGAGAAAGATATATCACCATTAGTTTGTCCCCACTTTGCCAATCATACAACCAATAGCACTCGACAGAGTCTCCAATCCCGACTCCCGCCGCCTCGTGGTCGTAGACTCCATGTACCATGACTCTTGTTCCTCGGACGTCCACGTTGAGTTCGTCTGCGTCTGGATTGTCTGCCGGCACCGGCAGAACAAACGTATTGCGTTCCCCGGACGCGGAACAAACATGGTGCGTGGAGATGTTTGTAGCGGTCAGGCGAACCCGGGGACTGCCCGTCCCGACGCTGTACTATGTTCAGCAGACAATCGCGATACAAACGAAAGCGACGAACAAACTGGCAGTAACCAACACCCCCCTTTCGGCGTCAAAGGCATGCCCGAGGATATTAGTGAGATTTTGGAATCCGTAGTCCCGCTTCACGACCGCCCTGGTCACGGATTCCGTCCCAGGGGCGACCACCATCTCCACGTCCCCTGTGTCCCAGCGTCTTCTCCATTCGCGGATAGCGTCAAGTTGCTCCTGCTTGTTACGCGTCGGATCTGGCGGCTCCTCGAGCACATCGGCGATGCAGCACTCGATTTTGTATTGCAGCGTGACTGAGTCGGCGATGATGTTGCGGAAGTGCTTGGACACCTGAGAACATTTGCTGAGCTAGATAAGACACCCATATAAGCGTTCGAAAGGACCTACGCGTTGCCAGAGGACGATTTCTGGCGCGTCAAGCTCGCTGAGGATGTTGACGACCAGTTCGACAGGAAGATGCTGGATGCTGCATGTTGGGAAGAGGCAGACACAAGCGCGCGTGTTGACTATCTGCAGTACCCTCTTGTAGGCATAGGTTTTGCTCATGAGGAGGTCGTGGGCATAGAAGTGGAGGTAAAGAGATGAGTGTTCGCGGTCGGCAACATTGCAAGCGATCACCGCAGAATGCACCCGATTCGGCGACGCCACAAAGTGTGGGTGCGACGTATCGGGAGAGCTCGTATGACGAGTATGATATAGATACCACAGCACGCAACTACGACTATTTCCATAACTCAACGAACCAAGTACGCCATCACTGTTAGCATTACACCGAAGGTACAGCCGATCCGCGATAAGCTTACGAATAAATTAATGAGTAAATGTCCACCTAAAACGACCGTCATCCATTCATCCTCAACGCCACTTCACCAAGGCGTCCGCTGATGCCTTCGATGTCTTGCATGAGTCGGTCATACCGAAGCTGGAATTCATCCAAGACGTCGTAAGTGAGGCTCTTGTTCATTGAAACCAATGGCGGGGGTGGCCGAGCCCTGAACGCAGGGTTCTCGGCCCATGGGGGGTCCAGTGGGGAGAGGGGTGAAAGGAAACCTCGACTGTCCACAGCGCCCGACGAAGTCGCCCGGCTATCCAAAGTGCTCGGGTTACTGACACTGCGTGGACGGAGACTGAACGAAGCCGGGGTCATGCTGCGCTTCGAAAGCGACGACATGGCTGAGCTCGGCCGCGGGCTTGGACTCGGGCTGTAAAGCACCTCGGAATCCATACTCGAGTCGCTCTCGCTGGGAATGAGAGGGCCCGGAGGGGGGATGGAAAGGTATGAAAGCGTCGCGAACGACGACGTGCCGGCGGCGCTGGAAGAAGTACTCGTGGGGTCGAGGCGATAAGACGTGCCAGCGTCGGTTCCAAGGACCGCGACCGAACGGTCGAATCGCAGCTCTTTCAGTGTCGACGCGCGCGAGCGGCCACTGCTGGCGGTGGTGAGCGTAAGCAATCGCGGTTTCCGCCCACTCTCGAGGACTTTCTTGCGAGCGCTCATCCCAACGCAGCTCACAAGTTGCTTGAAGGCCTCGCGATCCGATACCGTGCGCCGTTGTGCTGTGCGCGGAACAGTACCAGGAACGGTACCAAAGGGTGTGCCGAGATTGGGGCGGATGGGGGTCATGAAGCGTTGGGGTGTTGCTTCAACGCTGGCAGACCTCTTGCCTAAGGGCGTGAAGGGTATGCGCGGAGCAAGCGGCATGCTGAGTTGGGTTGGCCTCGTCTTCGGACTTTGACCGTCGTTCTTGAAAGCGTCCGAAACTGGTCCCCAAGAAAACCCGATGAACGAGCCACTGGCGGGATCGCGCAAGATAGATTTCTGTCTAGGGGTCATGGGCTGCATTGAAATCCCCATTGCAGACGCGGTTGATGACTGGAATAAGACAGAAAATGCGAAGGGTCGGGAATCTTCGTCGGAACGCGACGACGAAGCTGCTGAAGCCGCCTGTGGCGCCATAGGTGCGGCATACGTGAACTGGGGAACGTGAAGTTCCGCAGGTCGCGGACCTAAATGATATCGTCAGACGGTGCGAATTGACAAGCCTAAAAGTCACTAACGTTGGTGAACACTGTCCCATCTGATACCCCTGAAGAAGGGATGGGACATTACTTCGTCTACCGATTGTCGGCCAAGTCGAAACTCAGCATGATCCATAAACCTACACAATACATCAGCGAGACCATAGAAAAAATGATAACACGACGCACCTCTTCAGCAAATCTCTCAGCTCCGTTGAGATCTCAACGTGCGACAGAAAACGAAGACTATGCTTCACAGGAATGAGTGGACGAATTATTTCGGGGAGAATAGACACACACCTTGTGATCCACGATCTTGAGATACGTGTGTCGTATTTCGTTTGCAAAGAACGGTGCAACACCATGCGCCATCTCGTAGAGCATCGCTCCTAGGCTCCACCAGTCTGTCTCACGTCCGTAGCCGCCGGGTTCGTGTTCGGAAACACTGGGCATATTGTCGATGTCATCCGCCATTTCAAGCTCTACCAAAGCTTCTTCGTGGCATTGCAGCACTTCAGGCGATATGTAGTCGCAAGTACCGCAAGGAACGAGGCAGTGTTTCTTAGGAACTTGTTGGGACCCGTCGTTGCCTGGAGGAAGTAGAGGCGCAGCCGACCCAAAATCGATGAGCAGAAGCCGGGCGTTCGCGTCAAGAACGAAGTTCTGGGGTTTGATGTCGCTATTTGACATCAGAGACCAAGAATGCACGCGACAGTATTGGACTCACCGATGGACAAACCCTTGCGAATGGCACCAATGGATGGCACTGACTGCCTGCGGTGCCCACCACATCAGATCAGACTCCAGCACTCGTCTGTCATAAACACTCGACTCCAACACATCCCACAGCGTCCCCCCTTCCGCATAGTCCATCACCAAATTGAGATGTGTTGGTGTCTGAAACGCGCAGAGTAGATGCGGGGCCCAACGAGTATCCGTCTTGAGAGCGCGGAGCAGAACATCGCGTTCGGTCTGGGGACTGCATTGCTTGAGAAATCAAGTTATAGCGCATACAGGCGGGTATGAGGTCGGTAGACCTACGTCTTGGTATTTGAGAGCGAAACGTTTCTCGATAGACTTGCGGATGTACGTCTTGCTATCCAGTTTGCAAGTAACCACGTCGATCTACACCTTGTCAATCAGATTTAGCGGAGCTTCATGGCGATGTGACTCACGACGCCGTATTGCCCGTACTCGAGTGTCCCGACCACGTTCAAGTCTTTGTCGCCAAACTTGAGTTCATCAATCTGCGACGTCCTTGCTACGGACTCTGTGAGATCACGCGTAATCAAAATAAAATTGAGCTTACCTGTTTTACCGATTACACTTTGGCCGTGTAGGATGCGATCCAACGCGAGGCCTTTCGCGTCCTCTCCGCCGTCCTCTTTGAGCAGGTCGTCGAGGCAGATTTTGCGTTTCCGCCATGAGACAGACATTCATCAGGAGGTTTAGAACGAAGGTTGGGGGCGGAGAGGTGGTTGGGAGAGAAAGCCGGAAAACAGGAGGTTGGGTCGAGGAGAAGGTCGTCGCATGGTCGTCGCGTGCGGGCGGTACGGACAGCAACCGTGACCGTGGTACTCCCAGGATCACGTGCTTCCATCACTTCGTGGCGTTGCCGTTCTCAGCGCCGCTCTCGCGTTTTTGTCTCTTCGTCCTCTGCCACAATAACTCACCTGCTAGGAGACATCCCCAGAAGCTATTCTCAGATGGATTGTAGAGCTAGTCCGAATGTGGAACCGATCCAAGTTCGTCGAGAGCGCGCTAATGATCGCGTGGCATAGCCATCACTAGCATCACTTTGTGGCGTTGCTCTTTTCAGCACGGGTTGCCATCCTTCGTTTCCTCCCTCTGCTCCCTACCGCGGTTCTGCTCGGCGTGCCAGAAGTTGGGTGCTGGCATCATGCTCAGGACACATGCCTACAAGAGGATCGTAGAGGTGGTGCAATCGCGCCGTGCAACCGGGCTCGTCTTTGGTTCGGAACGAAGCAATCTTCAAGACCTTCCGGTAGAACTAGTCGTCAAGATTCTGGTTCAACTTTCGATACGGGATCTCCTCGAGTGGCAGTTGGTACGTTCGATTGTTGCCGTTGCTTGTTGGCGTATCCTCACGTTGCCCCCCTGCTCAGGTATCTCGGCACTTCCGCGCTATCATACAGTCCTCCGTCACGCTTCAATACATCATCACATGTAACCGCTGCGACATCCTCGTAGAGCCTTCGAGCGTACTTCGCAACAGGAAGGATCAGATACATGGCATTTGCGTGTGGTCAGAGGCGTGGAAGACGGTGACGTGGAAGCTCGAAATCACGAACGCGTCTGAAGACGCATTCTCGGATTATTCGCCCTCCACCACTCGTTGTACCAAGAAACCTGTTATCAATTGCCGCGAACTATACGTGCCATCTGGTTACGACTACGATGTCGACAACGATGTTCTGATCACATCAGAGGTGTAAGTTCAACGTCTGCTTTCGGCTGTCCAAGTTGGCTGATGCTGCATGGCCAGAGGCGTAAACAATGAGACCATTCAATTGTATGCTCTCACGCTATCTAGCAAGCAACCCCACCCTTCGCGTTCGCCGACTGCGCACGACATGATTTGCGAGATCGAGACAGCAACGACAGATTCCGACGCAGATCATCTATCCATATCTGTGTCCGGATCTTTTATTCTGAGCTATGGGCTTTACACGGAATATCCTGTAGGAGACGGGTTCGTGACCGAGGTTTGGGTGCATAATTGGGAGAGCGGGGAACTGTTAATGGTATTTCCCTTCAAATCCCGTCACGAGTCCTGCGCTCACATACGGACAGAGCTTTTGGTCAGAACAATTCGGCAACCTTCAGTTCAATGATCATGTGTTCCTCGACGATCGATACCTTCTTTTGACAATTCAAGGCAGCTCTCCGTTCCTTATCGCAATCTTCGATTGCTACGCCTTCGACACGGACTCCTGCTCGTTAGAAGACGCACTTGAAGAGGCTGTGCTTATTCTCGAGCTATCGGACATCTGTGAGGACGCCGAATGTATGTTTCTGGGCGTCAGAAGTCAGCAACGACGTAAATCCCTTCCCTACGGCTACAGAAACGCCAACTTTACCCCTGCGAACAGTTCACCAGTCATCCACATCGACCTTCCTCTGGAGCAGGGTGGCCGGAAGCGCATATACGAAGTTCTCATACCGAACGAGACTATTTTTTCCCGGATCGGCAAGACCCGACGAGTTGTTCCGTGGGATGAGTGGGGCGAGGAAGTTCGGGTTTTTGAAGGGATCGATCGACACAATAAACCCGCCGTCAGTGGGTCAAGATATGCAGCACGAGAACTTGATCCAACTTCTGGCCGGCACCACCTCGCTATCTACGATTTCTGCCCCTTATCGACTATGCTTCGCGAGCTGGTCGACGATCAACACGCCGACGTTGTCATCAAACCCACGCTCGTCGAGGATGATAACGTCTTCATAGACGCCATCCTATGCAAAGCACCCTATCGTAGGGTTAAGACCGACGTCGTGCTGGAAGACGACGAAGTGCCCTCCATAAACGAAGATGACATCACAATTTGGAAGGTATCACCAGGGCAGGGCCCAAGTTTCCCTCGCCTTACTCGGTATGTGTCGCTCACCACGGTTCGTTGTAGCTTGCTCACCTACCCTGACTAGGTCACGGGTGTTTTGTTTCTGAAAGGGAACTGTCTGAAGCTTGAGTTCACGGGGGAGATACTTGAGTTAGCTTCAGATGATTTACCAAGTAAATTCCAGATGTCAGCGACGCGCCGTTCTAATCTAACACGTCGAAGAGTCTACAATGTGCATTCCAGACGTGTTGCCGTGCTGATGTGCTTCTCGAATATTGAGCAATATCCTCGTGGCTAGACAAGAGTGCAAGACGCGCTGCATGCTAGTGTTCCATTAATTTTCGTGCGTTCTGAGGGCGACTAAGGGGATGCACCACTCACACCAAGAGGAATTCATGATTTCCCTGCCGTGTATATTATCAGAGTGCGCACGAGGATGGCAGAAAATTCCCCACCTTCCCGGTGATGATGACCACGAAATTTCCTGTTGAAATTGCTGAAAAGGAGTTCATGAGCTGCGGACTCGCCGTCGATGATACTGTTTCGTAAATTCTCACCGAAGAGGTAAATGAAGAAGATGAACCCTGTAATGCAAATATAGACCCATGCATTGAGCGGACAGTGAGGAGAGGAACTTACCGTCCCGGTACAGCACGCGGACGGCGGAGAATTTCAGAAATCCGCTTCCTATACTACGCACTAGAAGTCCAAGTCAGGAATGATCCGACATCTACAGAGAAAAATCTCACGTTGGCGGACCATCCTGATGCCTGTAAGGGCTATCACACCTGGCGAAGGATTAGGACGAAATGAAAGAAGCACAAATTTGAAGCCGGATACTGACATGTTTCAACGAGTACCACGACGGCAAAACAAAGGCCAACGATGGGGTTTCCCTTCAAAACTACGTCGCTGCACAGCAGTCAGTCCAGTGAAATGATGGGGACTAGTCGCGGAAAATGCTAACCCGGGAAAACCTATGTTATCCGGACCAGCGGGGACGGCTTGATGGACAAGGTGTGTCACAGTGGTAAATCGATCACAATATGTTCACGTACCGACTAAGGATTCCGTCCAAATTACGGTAAAAACAAGTGAGGATCCAATGGCTAATGTGTAAACCACCACAAGGACAATCATGATGGACCGTCTTTTTCCCCACAGCGCCCATGTTCTGACAAGAAGAACGACTGCGGACGTGTTTGTAATATATAGAGACCTGAGATGTTGACGCACTTTCCGCCCAAACAACTCCGAAGAAGAAGAGCCCTAGGGAGTTGTTCGTTATGTCAGGATATAAGTCACGGTATGGTAATTGACATACATCTTGTAACCAGATACACTACACGCCAAGTTTGACCCGTTATTGCGTGTGGAGCGACCTCGACTGGATAGAAGGATAGAGGTAACCGATTTTCACGAACTCCATAAATAAAGGCTCACAGTAGACATCAAGCGGCACATCCAGGAACGGCGAATAGCGTGAGATGAAGAAGAGAATTTTCATGAAATTCCGTTCGGAGGGCCATACAAATTCGACCTCGCGCTGCAAGGTGACGAAGTAGTCGAAGAACTGTTCCAAGTTGAGTGCACGGGTAACGGAAGAAGTATGGTCGTACCAGCAGCGTTGCTGCAGAAACTGCGATGTTTCAATAGACGTAAATATTGCCCTCACTGTAGAAGCATTCACTGACCGTTGATGTACTAGAGCAGATGGGATTAACTGCTAACCAGCAAGAGCCTTCGACACTCACCGGTTGTATAAACACTGTCACCGTCATCGTGCAGAAGGTGTAGATTCAAGGAAATTATTCACGTCATAGATCTGTAGTGAGAGAAGTGGCTCAACGGTGTGAAGGATTGAACGAGGCTATTATTTATACTCTGCAGTCGCATCTTGTTGTCTGGCCGATAACACCACAGAGGAGATCTGGCGTTATATCAGACGACTCGGATGCGGAAGTTGCAAGCAGTCAAGTGTGCTTGGTTTGACATAGTGTTGGATGGAAGCATGGAGGCCCACGCCCCAACCCTTTGTTAGACCGCAGCGAGCGATAAAGCGCGTGGTCCGGGAGCCCTAGCTCTCAATATTTCCTATAGCTAAAATTTTACAACGTACCGAATTCGCATACCCAGCATCGAGGCTCACTTCCAATCTTCTCGTGGTTCTTTGGGGAATCCTGCAAACATTTTAGCGACGACAAGGATAATCATATTGAACAGAATTTAGGTTTCGACGATTGTTGTTGTACAAGGGATATCTGAGGCTCAGAGCGACGGTTGACATGCCACAGCGCCGCACAATGTTGCAGTGCGACCGTCAACGATTCTCGTGAGATACTACGGTGTAGATTCTACCCCGGCTGTTCTGTGTGCTTCGCGTAGATTCAACAGCATCCGTGCTGTGAGAGACGAGTGCAAGACGCGCTGAAGACTGGCATTCCATCAGCGCACGGAGATTCGGAGATATCATGAGTTTACTCACACGATCAGAGTGTCACGGCTGACAGGCTGTGCAACAGCGTCAGATTGTGTTGCGTCAGAGGACGGCAGCACGTACAGGGCCGGCGACGATGACGATGAAATTGACCATCGAGATCGCTAGGTAGTTCAGCGTAACGTAAGCTATCGGAGGAACGTCGCCGTTCGTGATGCTCACCCAAAAGGTAAACAAAGAAGGTGATTCCTAAGATGGCGGAATGTCAGTCAGACGGAATGGCCGTGTGGGGCGCAGAAATGTTACTACCATCTCGATAAAGCACCCGGAATGGTGTCCAGTTGACGAAGTGACGACCGGATGTCCGTACTGGTTTGGGGCAGAGAAGATATCAGCGGAAACAAGGGACACTAGGAGTAAACGTGCCACCTACGCTGTTGAAACATTCTTACAACAGTCAAAATCAGTAGGACTGGAAGATAGGCCATGTCAGAGGGTAAAAGCCAGGCCAGACTGCGTACTACGTACCTGTTTCGATCAATATTACTGCGACCAGACTGAGCGCAACAATAGGGCTCCCCGTGAGAACAGCGCATCTGTTCGGCACGAGCTTAGTATCAAGAGCCGAAATATGTGATTGAGTTACTTACCCGGGTACAGTGCGGTGTCGCGGAGTGACCTTATAGACATCTGGAAAAGCATAGAATCAATATAACGGGGTTGGTAGAAGGAATCTATCGACCCACCAAGCATAGACTTTGTCCAGATGCCTACGACCGTGATGGCGCAGAGCAAGGAGCCGATACCGGTCGTTAAAGTTGCGATCAAGATGGATTTCCGTTTGTCCCAAAGGACCCACGTTCTGATCACAAGGATAGCTAGGCTTGTTAAGAAATCGATATGTTTTTGAAGAACATATGACGTACTTTCCGAGAAAGCGATTCCAAAGACGAGAAGCCCTGAAGAGAGCATCGTGAGTACACCAATGTATGGTCAAGGATCAACCACGCACACCGAGAGATCAGGAATGATACGAGACAGGTCTTGGCACTCATTGTCGGAGATACAAGGTCTGAAAACGGTTTTAATATAATGTAGGTGTGAAGAATTGAACATGTGCTCACACGATAGGTCGAGAACGACGTCTACAAACGCCGAGTATCGGGTGAGGAAAAATAGAATTTTGACCAGGGTCCAGTTCGACTTCCAAACCAAATCGGCTTCACGCTGTACGGTGAGGAGATAGTCGTATCCCTGAACCGACAGTCTAGATGAGAGCCAGACAACAAAGCACGAACTCTTACCATCAGCGTCGCTGAAGCCACTGCGATATTTCGGGGTCATCGTTAGGTTTCAGTATTGCATACGCTCGACGCACCACTAAAGTACTAGACAAAAATGCTTGAGCTCATATACGATGCAAGGAACAGCACGTGCTTACCGACTGGAGGATGCGCTCCGCGTCCATGTCTCCAAACCGTGGCTTCCGAACGGTTGAACGGGGACGGAGGAGATAAGCTCGTCTTTCCCAAGCTCATGAAAACATACGGTCTTTATGTACCGGTCTTAGCCTGCCTTCCACATCTACTGATGCCTGGAAGGCGAACCCTTACCTGGCAGTGCGGCGCAGTGATGGAAATGCCGGTGATATGGTGCCAATAAATCTGCAAAGTGCGCGTGATTGTACTGACAGGCGGCGAGCAGTGATGATGATAGAGTTAGCTCACACAACATCCCTTCTCGATATGTTTCAGGACTAACCATTTGTCGCCGTGGTGGTCGGGCGTACGGCCGTCATCACCGTGGGCTGTTCGAAACTTAGCTTTCGGCAACTGCCGAAAGCCCGTCCAAATATGGTGCTGGCGTCACTCGTGGCCATCATCTGAGTCGTCTTCCAACTCAAGTTCTTGCCGTCGCTCTTGGGGTGCGTGAAGTTTCATTGTCTGCTTTACTTGACTATGGGTCTGCTCAAGCCGTGAACTTCTCTCGGGGCTCACTGACCGACAACTGTTTGCATCGTACAAACATCATTTGATAACGGCTTGGAAGATACACCGCCATGCAGATGTGCCTGCTGTCCTCCACCTCGCCGTCGCCAAACTAATTGATTTTGGTTCTGCTATATCCATTGCGGGCACTGTCATGGCCGGCATGACTCAGAGCCACATGTGTCAGCACCGTTCAGGTATATAAACTGTTGAGTTTCGACGCGGCCTCCCGGTTCCGTCTCCCTCTCGCACTTCTCAAACCGGGTGAATCCGCATTGAGCAAGCGATTTTAATGGAGTACACGCAAGATCTCCTTATCGGATCAACCCTGGCATCGGTACGTAGTACGAGCTTTCTGACCAAAAAATCAACGCTTATGCCTCCTCACCCAAAAGTATTCCGTTGGTATGTCTTCATCGACGGTTCATCAGACTGCCAGCTTATTTTACCCAGTATCTCCCGCTGTGATTTTGGTACGCCCCCTTGTACCGTGAAAGACTGACACGCGTGTATTGACATTTTCAAGATACATGACTACGTACTCACCTTCGAGCGCGAGTATTCCCTCGTGTGGCGATCCCCTTGGAGTATGGTGAAAGCTCTCTTTATCCTGACACGCTATGCACCTTTTGTTAGCATCACCATCATGCTCTACGGTACGTCGTACCAATAACTACCCCTCCATTCTCATCGACGTCGTCGCTGACAGGTGTACTTGTCTCCAATCCCGCCGCTAACACTTGCCGCCTGATCATGGTTCTGTCGCAGCGTGAGAGTTTTGCAGATATTTCAAAGATCTCAAGGGTATTTATGTTCTCCACAGTGATATCCATCGTCGGAATTATCGCTTCGGAAGGTGCGCCTCGGGTCCTATTGTCTCACCTGAATCACAAATTCGGAACTAATCACGAGCTCAGCTATCCTCTTCATGCGTACGTGGGCAATCTGGAACTGTGACACGCGGCTTGGCGCTTTTCTGGCCACCGTCATCGTCGGAGCGATCATGAGCAGCGTCGCCATCTTCATTGGATGGCAGAGCACTTTCACCCGTACGTCAGATTTGAATTTTCTGCGTCGGATATCTCCATAACCTGTGTTTTTTTCGCAGTATCCACCGAACTCAACATGTCGCATACAGTGGGGTACGAGTTCGACCATTCCCCCATACTTCTTACCAGCTTAATCGTAGAACGACATTGCTAGATGCTTTGTTGTGCGTGAAAGTCGCGTCCAGGCTGCGTGGTTTGGAGTGATCATTTCTTTGGAGACACGTACGCCTTTTCCGCTCTTCTATGAGACATATCTAACCCTCACTAAATCCAGTTGTCCTAGCTTTGACCGTAGTACGCATGGCATATCAATGTGCGTGCCGTGCCCGTCGGCATATTACGTCAAACTCAGCCATCTGTTTCTACTCACCCAATAGATTGCCTCATGGAGACAGAACGAGTTCGGCACGACCTGTTCAGTGTCCTGCATAACGACGGTGAGAGAACTGTTGCGTTGGTCTCTTGTTGAACCCTTGCTAACTACTTTTTAGGAATTATATTCTTTATTTGCATGTTCCGTACGTCAGTTTATTGAGCACTGTCTGCTCATCGTCGAACTCCTTTTTTCAGTCATGTCGGCCATCAACATCACTGTAGTATTGACTATTCAGGTACGGTTTTTGCCTCTCTAGCCTTTTCTTTGCCTCACCCGATCTACAGGGCATCTATCAGAACATTCTTGTCGTGTACGTCTCATACTGATATCAATATTATGGTCGTGTCGCGCTAACTGATCACTTCTACAGCGCGCAACAGGTGCTTCACTCCATCCTTTCGGCCAGAGTGCTCTTCAACTTGCGCGAAACACAGCGTAGGGGACAGACCATGCAGTCCATCTCGGACGTTGTCTTTGCTCCTCGTAGTCGTCTCGTCGCTAGTGTTAGTGCCGCCGATAACAGGTCTAGAGAAATACAACACGTCTAGAACAAAACCGTTGGAGCGTACGGCAGCCTGCGACACATGCTTACTTCCCCTGACTTGCGAGTGCCTTTCGCTGCAGAACCATGATAAGTGACAAACTCTTAATCGGTTGCGCCACTTCGTGGCGTGGGCGAGCAGGCCGCTTCTTACCCGCGAGTCGGAAACATTCATATCGACCTTACACACCTCCATTCTTGTGGTGTTATTATTACGCCCTTTCCACCTCCTTCAAAATCCACTCGCACCTTGCATGCAGCCGGTCGCGACTTTGCGAGGCTCTTCTCGACTCCATGGCCATGTGCCATTCTGCATGATCTCCCTCATTCCTAGACCCTTCCAGACAGATCATGCGCTACACGCTTCGGTGAATACGCACAAGAAGTCTAGCTCGACGTTTGGGTTCAGTGGCGGCTCAGGGACCGTCGTCTACAGGTACGGTCGAGGTGTCATTTCTGCTTACATTACGGTTTTTGAACACGGCGTAGACTCCGACACAGGCGCATCGAAACTGCCCGCTTGCCCATCTTCGCCACCACCAACTTCCCACTGGATACCAGTGGCTTTCTGAGCCAGGTCGATAGCGGTCCCTAGCCCGTCTCTATCCAGAAACGTGACACGCCGCCGTGTAAGAAGCTGCCCGGCGCCATGTCGTACTAGCTCATGGTGGAAGTGTTGTGGCCAGCTGTCTCCATAACAAAGCTACGTTCGTGTCACCCGCAGTCAAATGGTAAATGCTTATATAGACTCTGAACTTGAGCGAAGCCTCCTACTTCGCACCATCCCACATCGCGTCGGAAAACTCATGGCCTCTCGAGAAGAGTTATTTGCTGGAGCAATACGCGCAGCGGTGAGTGTGTGTTGCAGCTACCTGACGTTTTTCTGACGTTTCCCTTCGTTCGATAGTACTTCGTTGGTAAGTTTGATCTGTAACTCTGTCGAGCCACTGATATACCATGGAAACTTTGGCTCATTTTATAGTATGGCCAAGTATGCTACTGGTGCGTCGTGCTCTACTCCGCGAAACTTATCTCATCTATGGTTTCCAGAGTTACGACTACTTGCTTACGTTTGAGCGAGAGGTCTCCCTCATATGGCCTTCCCCCTGGAGCATTGTCAAAATTCTCTTTCTATTAACGCGCTACACGCCGTTTGTTGGTGTAGGCGCCACACTATACTGTGCGTCCCTTGGATCCTTATCTTGATAGTTGCACTGACACCATCGTGATCCTTAGACGTCTTCGCCCACAATACCTCGTCAGGTATGTGCCGCGTGTGTATGTTTCTCCTGCAATGTACGATCTTTTTTTAAGTAACTTGGACGATCTACTGAACGGATTTCGCAGGGTCGGTTTTCCTCGCGGTTCAGACATCAGAAGGTATTCGTCACGCCCGTGGCACGCACTACTTAAACATGTTTATGCGTTTAGGTATCTTGTTTGTACGCTCCTGGGCCGTGTGGAATTGCAATAGACGACTCGCTGTCGTCCTGGGGATCATCATGTTTGCCGCAGCCGTCTGCAGTGCAACCCTCATCATACTCTGGCAGGGTTCAGTCACTTGTACGTCGTTGCACCAGACTCCCCTGCGTTGGTAGGGCCACTTTTGATGTTTTCTCGCAGTCTCCACTGGTCTCGAGATCCGCGGAAGGTGCAGTTCTGCCACATCCCATTTACGTGCGAATCGCGTCTCATCAGGAATCGTAGCTGTTACATCATGGACGAAGGCGGTCTGTATGCCGCCGCGTTTGGGGTGATAATCATTTCGGAGACATGTACGTCTACGTGATTCTTCATGCAAACATATATGATGTTCACGAACTCCACAGGCGTCCTCGTCTTGACCATACTACGCATGGCACGTCAATGTACGCTTCCCTCGCGCCTAAACTCCCTCAAACTAACTTTGTTTGTTTCCGATAGATCGCCTTGTGGGTAAAGAAAGGTTCCAATCTGATTTCGTTACTGTGCTGTATCGTGACGGTAAGGGTACCCCAGTTAAATCCCCATGCTTGACTAAACTTTGCGAAGGAGTGATGTTCTTTGTTGACAAGTTCCGTGCGCCCATCTCGCCGTTCCGAATTGGCCGTGACTGAGTTCGTCGACAGTTCTGTCAGTCGTGAATATTGTCGTCATATTATCAGCTAAGGTACGTACGCGCTCATTTGGCCTAACGCACATTTGCTTTAATACTGTTTCCAGGGCCTCGACCGAAATATATTTGTCATGTACGTGCTTCGCCGCTGTTCGCATGTCTCACACAGTGCTGACCACTGAGTGATGCAGGCTACAGCAGGCGTTCCACTCCATCCTCTCGACAAGAGTTCTCTTGCATTTGCGCGAGGTACAACGAGGCGAACATACGATGGAGTCCATGTCGGGTATCTTGTTTTCGCCTCCGAGCCATTCGATCACAAGTAGAGCCTCCAACAATAGTTTATGAGGGAATGGAGGGAAGTAGAGGAGCCTTGGGAGAGGACGAGAGATTCGTGCGGAATAGAATAGGTTGTCACTGACATTTAAGTTTCAACGGACGTCGACTCAGATTGTGGTAGCTGGAAACTGAACTTCACGCCGAGGCTCTCGAAGTGAGAATGGGTGGAATAAATCCATCGAAGCTGGTACGAGTATGCGCGAATAAGTAACCGTTTAAAGGGCTATGTTTTCGTCGATATGTGTCGGCATCAATTCTGGTTGTGGCGTGAGCACTTGCGAGTCAAGCGCGCTCTCCGTCCTCTTGCGACCACCAGGATCTTTGAGAAATGTCGACGTCTACGCTACTCCCTCAAGTCCTTGGCCCTACGTTACTCACTGTTCCGCCTCTCCTCTCCCTCGAATGCCTTTTCACATGGTTTCGATTCCGACTGGTCGCTTTCTTGAAGCTGTCGACCTCTGGTCCTCGTCGAAATGAAGTCAGCCCCGTCTTGGTCTTCAAATAGCTGGCACAGACGGCCAGGGTCCTTAGCTGCGCTCTTCCTTTCGACCCCCATCCCCTTCTTTCCATATACCCATATACCCCCTTCGTCTTCACTTCTTCTACGATGTTGACCATCGCTTTTGTTGCTTCCGCCATCTCTCTCTTCCCCTTCGTGTCATCCGCCGCCGTCGAGAGCTCTACCATCTCCATCCCTTTGCACAAGCGTGCCTCGCTTCCAGCCGGTGACAACCGAGTCGTGATACCCAGCCTACTCCAGTCCACGTTGGAGTGGACTGTCTAGTAAGTTCCTCTTGCCTTTCCATTCCGCTATCGCTCCTTACCGGTCATCAGCAAATACCTCCTCGGCTTCCAGGCCTTCGAGGCTAACACCGGCGACGTCCACCCACTGGCGGCCAACATCTCCGCCCCTGACGGCCAGCTCAATCGACGCGACACAGTCTCGGAGCCGCTGACGGACGAGAACGACGGAGAGCTCTGGCAGGGAACCCTCAATATCGGCACTCCGGCGCAGCCTTTCACCGTTCAGTTCGACACGGGCAGCAGCGACCTCTTCGTCCCGGGACCTTCGTGCACGAACTACGGCTGTCGCGGACATGCGAAGTTCGACCCGTCCTCAAGTTCCACGTCTGCAGACGCGCATAGGAGAATCAACCTGTCATTTGGGTCTGGTACAATTCAGGGACAGTTGTATAGGGATACGGTGGAGATCGCTGGGCTTACGGTGCGTCACGCCTGACTTGTATCTTTATCTTTTACTAAAAGCGTGCGGTATAGGCTACAAAGCAGGCTATGGGCGTCGCATCTGCCTACTCGTCCAACTTCGCCGCCGCCAACTTCCCGCCGGACGGCCTTATGGGAATGGGCTACCAGTCTATCTCGGTCTTCAACGCGCCTCCAGTCTTCCAGACTCTCGTTGCCCAGGGCCAAGTTGCTTCCCCCGTCTTCTCCTTCAAGCTCTCGTCTTCTGGGTCTGAGCTACTCCTCGGCGGAACCAATACCGACCTGTACACTGGCGGCTTCACCTACATCCCGGTCAAGACCAAAGGTTACTGGCAAATCCCCATCCAAACTCTCTCTTTGGGCAACACCGCCGTACTGCGCAACGTCCAGTCTATCATAGACACCGGCACGACGCTCATCATCGCGCCTACAAGCCAGGTCCGGCAGTTCTACTCGCGCATCCCTGGGAGCAAGGACGCGAGCCGTACAGTTGGCGCCGGCTTCTACACGTTCCCGTGCTCGGCGCAGCCCTCTGTCTCTTTGACCTATGGCGGCAAACCCTTCACAATCGACCCTGCCCTGTTCAACCTTGGCCGCGTCAGCTCACGCTCGACTGATTGCGTTGGCGCCATTGTGGGTACCTCTGGGCTCAACTTCTGGGTTGTCGGCGACACGTTCTTGCAGAACGTGTATTCGACTTTCGATCTTGGCAACAACCGTGTCGGGTTTGCGACATTGAAGTAGCGGGGCAATACATTTATCTTTACTTCGGGTCATTTGCTGGTGTGGTGCTGGACTCAATCCTTCGACACGACCGATCTGATTCTATGAAGCTTGCAGTACAACACTTCTTTTGAACGTCCCATGCGTGACAATGTGTGACGAGCTGACGGAACGTGTTATCAAGATTAGGACGTTGCTGCTCTCAGGTGTTTTCGTGGACCATCTAGTTCAGGGGACGCGCATATTCCGTTGAACGCTAGCCCATTGCGAGGTGAGAAAATTGCTCGTTACTGTTATCAAGTCTGATAGCGTCCCGCCTCTAGGTCAGTGCTTTGTTGGGAGCGTGTCGGGAGGGACACCACAGGCGCGACAAATGTTGCATACGGACCACGTAGAACGAGAAAATGTCAACTCGACGAAGAAGTACGTTTTTTGTTACCGTCTGTATGTTCATTCCCTGTTCCGCTCAGCTCGACGGCCAGTGAAAGACCGCGTCCACCCCGTACAAAGCCGCGTTTGCTGGCCCGAAACGACAGTCGGCCCTGCTAGGTATCCATGCCAAGACCATGAGCGAGCCGCGAACAGGCACCAACCCCGTTAGGGGTCTCCAAATGCCCCGCCCTACGGTGCTGTGACGCGGCCAATCAATCCCGCCATTCATTGCCTATAAGGCCGCCGAGGGACGCCCGCCCACAAAAGGTGATGCGCCCACCTATCAACGCCACCGCGCCCAAAATCGACCGTAGTTCCTTTCAGCAGACGCCGCTCCCCTGGATCCACTATGGGCGCGTTGTGCGTCTCGAGGCACTGTCCCTCGGAAGCGGCGAGCGTTCGTCCCACCTACAAAATGACAATCGAACTTGCGTCGTTATCCAACATCCAACACAAACATGTTCTCCACTCTGCTCAGCTTCACTTACATCAGTGTCCTCGCTGCCCTCGCAGTGGCTACCCCCGCGGCTGGCGATAGCGCCGCCGACTGGAAGTACTCTGTCGGGTGGGACGGCACAGTGCTCGACGCTTCCACTGTCGGCGCCGCCGTCGGACCTGCCAATTTCACCGCCTCTGACGCTGCAAGCCACCTTGAGGTACCCTTTCCACCACTCGCCCAGGATACCCATGATGTTGATGCGACAACGATTTCGCAGAAACGCACGGTAGGCGGCGTGTACATCTGCGACGACGTCCACTGGGGCGGCAAGTGCGGGTACGCCGTGCAGCCGTTGTACACCTGCATAAAGCTCGGCAGCGACTGGAACAAGAAGATCTCTAGCTTCGGACCGGACCCGTGCACGTTCTGCTATGGTGCGTCTGGCCCTTTTTTGATACGCACTCAGATATTGACGATTTCTTTTTTATAGCTTGGGAGTAAGTCGTCCTACTCCTTGTCGGCGGATTCGTGCATTGGCTAACGAATGCTCTTGTAGTATCGACAACTGCAACAAGGACGGCGAGAGCGACACCGCGAAGACGTGGTTCTTCTCATACCCCGGCAAGGATGACGGTGGTATTGGTGTGCCGTACCCTGAGGGGAGCTGGAACGACCAGATCTCGTCGTTCTCATGCGGACGTATATCGAGCTGCCAGGCCTAAGCCCGCCGTGGTAGGTACACTTCATTGCCTGCCCATATTCCTTCACTTCACTAAGCACTTGCAGTCGCTCGTGGGGCGTCCACCCCGTCTCTACACTTCCAATGCACAGTCACCCACGCGTTTTGATTTGTAGACTCTGTAGGGCTCTGTATGAGGTTATGATTGCATTTAAGCTTGATTCGTTAATCAAGAAGTAAATTTTATGTGAAACCACACCCAGAGATCAAGCAGAAGTAAGCGCAAATAGAGGGCATCAGTGTAGAGGTAGAGAATGAGCAGTGGAATTCAAGCGCTATGTAGACGATAAAGCGAGTTTGAGCAAATCGACAAAGACAGCATTGTGGCGTCTTTGCGTTCGCTCGAATCCTCGGATATTGCAAGGGCCTTTCAGTACGGGGGACAACACATATATTGATCAGTCGTGATGATAAGATCTCAGAGAAATAGAACGGTCGTAGGTCTCTATCTTCAACGACGCTTTCGTTTCTTGCCCTTGTCCGCGACCCTGGCTACTGCGTTGACAGCCTTTCGACCTCCTCTTGTTTGAACGGCTGGCCGAGCTTCATTGACTGCAGCACTAGTAGCGCCACGCGTACACACCAAGCGATACCAAGCAAGTTCACATGAATGGGTGGTGTATTTGTCACGGTGTTCACGAGAATGTCTCCAAAGACCTCGCACAGAATAAATTAAAGCATAAATTAATGACATCATAGAAAATAGCCCTCAACGACCCTTTCGCGTCTTGCTCTTCACCTTCTCTGCGATCTTGGCCGCTGCCTTAACGGATTGATGGTTCTTCGTAGCCTTCTGGGCGCCTTTGCGTTGAGTAGCAGCAGCTCGCCCCGCACGGGCCTGTGGAGGAGGGGCAGGTGGTGAAGTGGCCTTGCTATCTTCGGTGGCTTTACGAGCGTGCGATCGGAGTAGCCGGGTAACGGGCAGAGGCGTCGATTCTGACTTCTTCTGGGCCTTGACGGGTTTTACCTTTGCGGCTGTAGCCTCGTCGCGTTCGACAGGTATGACCGTCTCACGTTTGGCATTCTTTCGTAGAATGGTACGCGTGTTTTTCGCTTTCGCAGGGGCCAGAGTTTCCGACGGAGTGTCCACGTTCGGGGATACCTGAGCGTTGCTCAACCGTGGAGACTTCGAACGACGACCTGAATCGGTATCCGAGACATCGTGGCTGGCTTCCCAGCTACGCTTCGACCCACGATACTTCCCGGATGCGGCGAGAAGCTTTTCTTTAGCAATATCTTCCGCAATGATCGCATGACGAATGCTTGGGGAAATCGCTTCGGCCTGCGACCCGAGTGATCTCAGTTGAATATCGCATTGTGTGCTGCGCATATGGTTCCACGCGTTCCAGAGGAATTTCCCGAACTTCTCGTGCACGGTTTCGGCGGAAGTGTGGTCGATGGTAGACGGGTTTTTTTCTACGTGCTGGTAGCGAAAGGCGAGTGTTTCACGCATCCCCTCGAGGATCTCCGCCAGAGGCCGGATGGCGGGATGAAGAGGGTGGTATGTGAGAAAATCTACCAAGACTCCCTTCGAGTACGCGAAGTCGGCTCGGCTCGTTCTTCCGGAGAAGAGGGAGCGTGTCGCCTGCCAGTGATAGATAATTCGCCGCGTGCGCTCCTCGTCCGTTTCCTCGGCAAAAATATATGGGTCCTTGATTTCGAATGAAGCAGAGTCTTTTCGTTGGCACACGATGTCCTTGTTAAGCAGGACCGACTTGAAGATCCACCAGATCGACTCCAGGTCGTGCAACGGGTTATAGAACCATGTGTACGTGCGGGAAAGGCGCGACCCAGTCACCCTAGTCGCGGTAGGCAGGTCCGAGTCATCGTCCATTTCGGCAATCGTGCCCAAGATAGTTTGGTCCAGCGGATCGTGGTCCTCGTTGTTGATGAATTTGAATGCTCGTAAACGTACTTCGACTGCCATGAAATCTTCGGTACCCTGTACTCTCCCATTTAGCATTGAGCTGGCGATCACAATTTATAGGTTACCCACCGTGCGGATATCATGGCATACTTTTCCAGGCAGATCCAACTTTTTGGCGTACTCGAAGTCCGTGATCTTGACTTGCTTTTTGAACAGTAATATGTTCCCGCTACTGATATCGCGGTGAACCCATCCAAGCTTATGCAGGGCCCGGAGAGCTGAACGAGTATTAACATGAGCCTATGTAGCGTAACATATGAGCAAACGTACCTGCGCAGGCCTTCGTCAAAGCATACACCACTCTCCGCAGGGAGGTGATCTCGTGTAATACTTCGCAGTCCTCCTTGTAGACGATACGATAATGATCCTTTCGACCGTACGCGATGATATTGGTGTGAGATTGAGTAGGCGACGCATCTCGGGGATCACCTGCGACTCTCTTCTTGCCTGTCCGCGGAGTCGACTTGCGGCCTTTGGTAGACTTCGGCGACTTGTGCTTACGCGAAACGGGTTTGGAAGACTTGACCGAGGGCGTAGGGGACTTCGCAGGGGATACTTGCGTTAGTCGAAACTTTGATTGTTTCGGCCCGTCGTACCAACGTTCCCGGCGCTGTCCACCAAGCGTGGAATCGATTGTACCATCGTCCAGCACGACAGGACCGGCGATGAGAGGTGTCAACAGGCACGGTATCAGCGCATCTCTATCCGCTCGGTCTAATGTCTCCGCGTCTTCCTTGATTTCTGCGATCATGTCGGCTTCATATTTGCGATCTGAATCAACCCAGCCATCCTTGAGTATGCTCATCTTGTCGCTGAGCGTCCCGTCGTCCAATATCTCGCGAACTCGCCATACGCGCGTTCCACGCCCGCGGATAGCTTCGGCCCCAACAGCAGAGATGAGCTTGACGGTCCTGAACCACTTCACCACGGACGGCGAGTCTGCAGTTGCCGGCGACTGCACCTTGATCTTGTACTGTGGCTCGACGTCGGCGTTCCCATCCCAGTCGCATATCATCGTCGGGTCCCAGCCCATGCTTTGTTCAGAGGCGTACATAAACGACAGGAAGAGTCGTATGATGTAGTCGGGGCTCTGGTGGATGTCACGCTGTCAGCAACAAGAATAATGATATCAAAGTAAACGGCTCACTGTCATGAAGTCTACTGGTTTCGAGACGATGATATCCGCGCGGCCCGCATACCACTTCCTCATCGTGCGGTTCTCGATCGTGAAGCCCCACCCACGCGTCCGGACTGCGTCTTCACGCATCGAGTGGTGTATGTTCCACAGCTCCTTCTTGATATCCTACACGTAATCGTCAGCGGATAGAAGAGAACGGAGGGACCAAGTGGCTTACGTCGTTGATTTTCTTCGTGATATTTTCGTCCTTCTTGAACTCGCCGGTGAGCGCAATATCCATCCAGTCTGGGACAGCCTTGCCCACCGAGCGCGGTCTGTTGAAGACGAAGCAGCCGTCCGGGCGCGTCAGATTATAGCGCTGTGAGCATTCTGGAGCCTTCGAAGGGATGCTGATGTAGCGCGTCTTCAGCTCTAGGAGTCCGCCGGCGCAAGCCTCCACCGCCCGTTGAATGGCGTTGACGATGTTTCCGAGCCGTGAGAACACCTGGTCCTCCTTGATCTTGTAGGACTGGGGATCCTGCCTGAACGCGGTCCAGCGGCCCTTGGAATATTCGCCGGACTCCACCTTCACCCAGTGGATGATCTTCAGGAGAATCTCGTGGGGACAGGGCACCTCGGGCAGCAGATTGCTGACGAACTCGTCCTCGGTAACTTCAACGACGGCGGGACCTGCATCTTCAATCACCGCGTCGCGACTCTTCTCCTGATCGCTGGCTGTGATCACTTCATACGAAGACTTTCCGATGTGAGGGGGCCGGGTGCATCCACGAACGAACACGGGGTTAGTGTAAAAACGGATGTCTGGTGGACGAGAGCATACCAAATAGTCTGACATTCTCGCACTATCTGGACGGTTTCTCGGCGTACATGTGATAGTGTGGCCTGCACCGCCTCGTACAACGTGGTCCGGACAAAATACAAGCGTGAGTACAAGCGTGAGTGGGACAAAGCCTGTATGGGCGTCTGATGTACCCCGCGGTCCGAGCGCGTGGAACGGCCGACTCAGTCCCAAAGAGGAAGTGGCGCATCACGATGGACCGACGGTTCGTTGTCGCCGCCGTGTCGCTGTCCCTCTATTTCCATGTGACATCGAGGCCGTGAACTCTGATACCACTTCTCCTCATGCAACGAAGTTCGAACACGTGAATGTCGCCACTTCTACTTGAATCCCTCGGAACACGTCAGAATAAATTATGTATAAAATAACATCGTGATTCAATACAGTGATAGCCCTCAACGCCCCTTCCGCGTCTTGCTCTTGACTTTCTCCGCGACTTTGGCCGCTGCCTTGACGGCCTCATGGTTCTTCGTAGCCTTCCGGTTTCCCTTTCGTTGAGCGGCTGGCCGAGCCGCACGAGCCGGGGTCCGTGGAGCATCCGATTGTAGGGTAGCCTTGCTGCTGGCCACAGCGGCCTTGCGGGCGTGCGATCGGAGCACTCTGGTGGGGGGCGGAGGTACCGACTTGGACTGTTCTGTGGCTTCCGCGTGCTTGCCCCGGACGGTACGCGTCTTCTTCGAATTCACATGCACAACGGGTGCGGCGGGTACGTCCACGTTCGGAGACGTCTGGGTGATGCTTACCCGAGGAGACTTCGAGCGTCGCCCAGAATCGTCTTCCAAAGTATCACCAGCAGCTTCCCAGCTGCGCTTCGATCCTGGGGATGCCACCGAGGTGACCTTTTGCTTCGGCCTGGCGTCTCGTGCTAGTATCTCATCGCGAATGCTTTGCGGGATGGCGTTCACCTGTGGCCAGAGCGAACGTATGTGGACGTCGCACGGTGTGCGTAGAAGGTGATACCAGGCTTCTCGGAGGAGCACCATAAACGTGTCGCCCACCGTGCCAGCGGAGGTGTGGTCGATCGTCAAAGGATTCTTCTCTACGAGGCTGTACTGAGCCGCCAGTGCTTGGCGCATCCCCAGAAGGTGTCCAGCAAGAGGTTCGATGGCCGGGTGGAGGGGGTGCTCCTCGAGAAATTCCGCGAGAACGCCCTGCAGATACGCGAAGCGGTCTCTGCCGGACCTGCCCGAGAACAGGACGCGGGAAAGGCTCCAATGGTGGATGAGCCGTCGATGCCGTTCTCGCTCTGTTTCATCGACAAAAGTGGCTGGATCCTTCTGTTCAGTAGAGCCACCTGGCACGTCTACGCAGAAGACATCCTTGTTGGTCACAGATGACTTGAAGATCCAGTATATCGATTCAAGATCGTGAAGGGGGTTGTAGAACCACGTATACTTTCGGTGGATGCGAGGGGCCAGGATTGGTGAGGGGGGCGTGCTCAGTTCATCTTCGTCCATACAGAGGATGTCGCTGCAAATATTGGCAACATTTGGTAAATCTTCCTCTTCGGTTAGGACGAATCTAAATTCGCGAAGGCGCACTTCGACGGCCATGAAGTCCTCGGTACCCTGTGATAGTGATGATAAGACCATCGCCGAAATTTGAATCAGATAGCGAAGTTACCGTGCGGATATCGTGACAGGTTTTCCCAGGCAGATCCATCTGCTTCGCGTACTCGAAATCTGCAATCTTAACCTGCTTTTCGAAGAGAAGGATATTCCCGCTGCTGATATCGCGGTGTACCCAGCCAAGTTTGTGCAACGACTTTAAGGCTGACGAGGCATAAGTTTCATTTCATCTAGTGAAAACACGACGTACCGAGACAAGTTTTTAGCAATGCAAAAACCACCCTCTTGAGCGACGTGATCTCGTGTAAAACCTCACAGACCTCCTTGAAAACGATGCGATAGTGGGTTTTGTGGCCGTAGACGATATAATCAGTGGGATCTTGAGGGGTGGATGGGTCGCGGTGGTCTCCGGCAATTCTCTTCATTGCCGATTTGCGCGCTTTAGACAGACGAGGCGAACGCGACTTGCGCCCTTTCGATACTCGTGGTGTCCGCACTCTGGTCTTCGGCTTGGGAGTCGAGGGTGCAGGTGAAGCAGTACTTGAAGCTGAGACCTGCGTGAGATGAAACCGAGGGTGGGTGGGTAGATACCATCGATCCCTCCTACGGCCGCCGACCGTGGCGTCGACTTCCCCATCCTCTAACAAGACGGGCCCCGAGATCAGAGGAGTCAGAAGACATGGTAGCAAGGCCTCCTTGTCTCTTGGGTCTTCCATCTTCTTCGCAGCGGCCTCGATCTGGGCGATAACGTCGCCTTCAAAAGGCCGGTCGGAGTCTACCCAAGCGTCCTTGAGCACGTATGTATCTTTACCGAGGGTTCCGTTGGCTAGGATCTCGCGTACGCGCCATACCCGTGTTCCCCGCCCGCGGATGGCCTCTGCGCCCACTGCAGATATGAGTCCAGTGGTTCTATACCACTTGACTACCGATGGCGAGGTCTTCTTCGCTGCCGACTGCACCTTGATCTTGTACTGTGGCTCCTCTGCGGGGTTACCGTTCCAGTCGCAGATTATCGTCGGATCCCACCCCATAGACTCTTCCGAAGCATACATGAACGAAAGAAACAGTCGGATGATGTAGTCAGGTTGCTGAGAGGATTCAAGATCAGAGCTCGGAGTACGTCGATTCTAGGTACGGCGAGACTCACAGTCATGAAGTCCACCGGACGGGAGACGATGATGTCCGCACGACCAGCATACCACATCCGCAGGGTGCGGTTCTCGATCGTAAAACTCCAGGCACGCGTCCGAACTGGGTCTTCACGCATGGTGTGGTGGATATTCCACAGCGACTTCTTGATATCCTACGAAAGGTCGTCATCACGCACGTCCAAGGGGCAATCGAATGTCACTCACGTCGTTTATCTTCTTCGTAACGTTCTCATCCTTCTTGAACTCGCCGGTGAGGGCGATATCCATCCAGTCCGGGATGGCCTTGCCAACCGAACGCGGTCGGTTGAAGACGAAGCAGCCGTCCGGACGCGTCAGATTATAGCGCTGCGAGCATTCCGGAGCCTTCGACGGGATGCTGATGTAGCGCGTCTTCAACTGGAGGTCATCGCCCACGCAAACCTCCACTGCTCTCTGCACGGCGTTAACGATGTTACCGAGCCGCGAAAACACCTGGTCTTCTTTGATCTTGTACGACTGGGGGTCCTGCTTGAACGCGGTCCAGCGACCATTGGAGTATTCCCCGGACTCCTCCTTCACCCAGTGAATGATCTTCTGGAGGACCTTCGGGGAACAGGGGACCTGGGGGAGCAGCGTACCGACAAACTCGTCCTCGGTGACCTCGACGATGGCGGGACCTGCGTCTTCGATGACCGCGTCGCGGCTCTTCTCCTGGTCATTGGAGGTGGTGACTTCGTACGAGGACTTTCCGATTTGAGGGGTGCATTCGCGAACGAAGACGGGTTTGGTGTCAGAGTGGATGTCTGGCATGGGAGAGGGGGGGACGAGAGCATACCGAATATTGTGACATTCGCGCAGTATTAAGACAATTTCTGTGTGGACAACGCGACAACGTGGCCTGCACCGCCCTTGCACAACGTTGTCTGGACAAAATGCGAGCGTGAGTGGGACAAAGCTGGTATGGGCGTCTGATGCACCCCGCGGTCCGAGCGCGCTGAGCGGCCGACCTAGTTCCAAAAAGGAAGTCGCGCATGGACCGACGGGTGCTGTCGTCCTTCTCGTTCTGAACGGTGTCAAGACCTCGGACCCACCGCTGCGTAAATGCGACTCAAGGCCTTGAATTATTCACAGCCTTCACGCGTGCCGTACTGACACGCTCACATACATGGTCCCCATATGTTCACTGGTTTATTGACTCGGGCAGCTCAATATCAATCATAGACTCAATGTCACGCCAATAGTCGGAGATGCAGGGAAAGATTATAATAGTCTGCAGTACTGTTACAACAACAAATACAACGCGTCCACGCGTCCGTATCCTCTAGCCCACACCGGTGTAGAAACAACAATCGAACAGCTTATGACTTGTCGCCACGGAGGCGGCGAGCCAATGCAAGATCCTTTGGCTGGATGGTGACACGCTTGGCGTGGATGGCGGCGAGGTTGGTGTCCTCGAAAAGGGAGACGAGGTAAGCCTCGGCGGCCTCCTGGAGAGCCATGACGGCTGATGACTGGAAGCGGAGGTCGGTCTGGACAAGGGTTAGGACAGTGTCAAGGGCTGAGAGCGCAAGAACATACCTTGAAGTCCTGAGCAATCTCACGGACAAGACGTTGGAAGGGGAGCTTGCGGATGAGGAGCTCGGTCGACTTCTGGTAGCGACGGATTTCACGGAGGGCGACAGTGCCGGGGCGGAAACGATGAGGCTTCTTGACACCACCGGTCGCAGAGGGCTGGATGCAGGATTAGGGAGGGGACGGTCGTCGTCTAGTAGAGGTACTTACTGCAGCAGTCTTACGGGCCTTGGAGGCGAGCTGCTTACGAGGGGCCTTGCCTGAGAGGTCGTTCAGCGCGAGAGACTTGGAGTAAGTCTCCAAAGGTACTCACCACCAGTGGACTTGCGAGCGGTCTGCTTGGTACGAGCCATTGCTAAGGAGTGCTTGGTGTGGTGGGCGAAAAGAGGTGGCGAGGGTGGTGGTTGGCGGCAAAGGCGATGTGGGAAGTGCGAGGCAGAAGTGGGCGGCTTTATATGCGGACGCGCGACGCGTCGAGGCGCACGTGCCAGACGCGTTGATCGCGAATAAACAAGCTTGTCACGTGCGCACCCGCGCGCCTCTTTGGGGTACGCGCCCGCGCCATATAAAGGCGGGCCTCCTCGTTTGTTTACAGCCCCCACTCGTCTTCGCCACATCCGCGCGCATCACCTCAAACACCTCTCGGTTTTTACCTCCCCCAACAACTCTCAAACTCAAACATGTCTGGCCGTGGAAAGGGCGGAAAGGTGTGTGCTTGATGACCTCTAGAGTGCATCTCGACATACTAACGACCTCTTCTCCTTTAGGGTCTCGGAAAGGGTGGTGCCAAGCGTCACCGCAAGATTCTTCGCGACAACATCCAGGGTAAGTCGCATCTCAAGTAGTACCCGAACGACCACCAATGTTGTCTTCAGGTATCACCAAGCCCGCTATCCGCCGTCTTGCCCGCCGTGGTGGTGTCAAGCGTATCTCTGGTCTCATCTACGAGGAGACCCGTGGTGTTCTTAAGATCTTCCTCGAGAATGTGCGCTACGATTTCCTCCTATCTGTGTGCTCGTTCTAACCTACCTCTCCTAGGTCATTCGTGACTCAGTAACCTACACTGAGCACGCCAAGCGGAAAACCGTTACTGCCCTCGACGTCGTCTACGCCCTCAAGCGGTCGGGACGCACGCTCTACGGCTTCGGTGCCTAGATTTCTCCCGCTGGAAGTTCCCTCTCATCGCTATCATTATTATGCATACTGTACCAGTATAATGTACTTTATCCGATTTTCATCTCTTCTACCCACGACCTGCCGTCTGCGCCTGAGTGATCCGCCGTCCGCATCTCCTGTGAAAAACCGACTCGTCCCTGTCCGGCATGATCCTCTCGCTGCCTCGGACCGCGGCCAGAGCCCGCCGGATCGTCCCACCCCCGCATCGTCATGAATACGGAATTGCCGCCTCATTGCGCATTGAGCGGCCCTGAAATCTTCACGGTAACACCGACGACCTATAAAGCGCACATGAGGCCCGCTCCTCGTTGTCCACAACCATCATGGGCTCCGCCGCCGCCGTCCCCGACTCCTCCACTCCCGACGCCGTCTCTGCTGTAGGACACTGCGGCTCTGCGACCGCTAACGACCTTCCCAACGAGCTCATCCTCCTCGTCCTCCAACTTCTCCCCCTCCGCGCCTTCGTAGTCGCCCGCAGCATCAACCGTCGCTGGCGGGCACTCGCCGACCACGCGCACCTCGCCCCCGCACGACGCCGTCTCGTCGATCTCTTCACCGTGCTCGCCCTCACGCTCCCGCCGGAGTCGTGTCGCCCGCGCGTCCACCCAAGTCTTCGCGCAACCGATCGCGCAGAGTACTTCCAGTTCCTCACCCGCGGCGCCGGCGCCCCTGAAGAGTTCAGGCTCTGGGTCCGCGAATGGCCTGCGTGGGCGGTCTTTGGCTGGCTCTGGCCTGAGGTCGACTCGGATTCCGACTACACGCCCTCGCTCGCGCAGTCGGAAACCTGGACGGACCCCCTGGTCAGTTGGGACCCCTTCAGCTTCCTCGACCACGTTCCCCCCTCGACCTCGCGCCAGAAGCCGCACGTCAAGTGCCTCACCTTCTCTGGCGGCAAGTCGCCCTTCCACGGGGACACGCTCCATGCAACGCGCATCCTCCCCGTCGAGTTCGCCGAGCTGGGCATCCAGAACAACGTGACCGAGTACGACGGCGACATCGGCGAGCCAAGCATAGAGGTCACCGCGCTGTGCTTCGCGGGGGACACACGCGCGTTGATTCTCGACGGGAAGCGCGGCGGGGAGGAGCTCGCGGGCGTCGTGTACGCTATTTCAGGCACGTACGCGATCGGCAAGGATAACATCCTCTCAAGATCATGGGTAGAGTACCTGCAGAAGCACGTCGTGAAGCTTGTGCGTTTCCTTTTCATCCCCCGGCAGAAGCCTCGCTTACGCCTGTGCAGAAACAGAATGAACACCGGCTCGGGGACGTATAAAATTACCTCCTTGCATCCAGGGTTGACTCAGGGCGACCTTCTATCGGACCGCTGCTCCCATGCCGCAGTAATTGTTAAGCAACGCACACCCACCGCAAGACCCGAAGAGAGGTCCGTCGGCGTCAGGTGCGGCTGAAGGGGTACGGGAAGTGGCCAAAAGCACGGTGCGCCGAGGCTCATTTCATCTCCCACTCCCAAAGGTCTGTTTTGGTGGATCTCATGTGCTCCGTCCTATCTCACTCGCATCATTCCAGACTTTCGCCTATTTACAGTTCTTGTGTTCGCCTCCTAGCACGTCCTCACTTGTAACCAGATTCATGAACTACGGCCCTCGTCATCCCCTGCTTTACTATACGTGTCCTGTGAGCTCTCGAACAGCTAGTTTTATCACTCAAAATACTTTGAACACCAGCACAATTACAGAGTACTTCACAGTAAAGCGTTCTACGGAAGCTCTTCAATTCGCGGTCTCGCGGTTTTCTCTTCTCTCGGCCTCGACACGGCCTTAGCATCGTCCAGCTCCCCTTCTCGCTCCATCAGACTTGCGCGAACTGATGCTTCGTCTGCCAGTGCCTTCAAGATGTATGTTGGAGTACTTGCGATGCGCGCCGCATAGAAGGCTAGTTTGGCCGATGATGGATTTGGCCCGGGTTTGGACGAGGTAGGTCCGGAAAAGAGAGATGAGATGTCGGAGAGTGCGAGGAGAGCTTGAGAGCAGGAATGATCGTCGAGGGGTGAAGGTGCCGTCGTGTCTTCAGGAGGTGGGTGGGATGATAGGGGCACGACGATGGATGGCCGCAGTAGTTGCGATACATCGCACATTAAGAGAGCGAAGAACGACGGTGTCATAGTACCCTGGAACATCTGAGTACGACCCATTAGTTCGAAGCGAATTTACTCACGGCCTCGAACCGTGACCATAGGTCTGTGATAATGCCCGACAGACTCGGTAAGACGAGCTTTGACTTGCGGTCTGTCAAAAAGGGGACAATGCTCGAGAATAGTCGGCAAGCCTCTTGATGCTCTGGTTCACCAGGACCGACCGAGGTGAGAGGGGATATTGAAAGGGAGCGCGAGACGTAGGCATAGGCCACGCTGTTAATGGGATCATTCAGACATCTCACAGAACGGTGGATAGAAAGGTATTCTCACAGTACGGCGAAGATGTTGTACAGCAGCGAGGGGCCCTTTGTTGCAGCACTATCCGCGGCGCGCAGAACAGCAGGTGGAATAGTCATCATGCCGGGCTTCTCACCGTAGCGCAGTGGTGCGCTTTGATTCGTTGGGCCGTCTGAGGGTCTTGTCCACCATGGCTCAACAATCTCGTTCTCGAGCTCCTCGCTCGCGAGAAGCTGCTGGGCCAAATCGCTATGTGGGTCATTGAGCGCCCGGAGGAATTTGTCCCTTTGCGCAGGTGTGAGTGCAGACCATACGTCATCGTATGATGCATGTTCTGCATTTCTATCAGCCACTGTAACTCCGTGTGATTTTTGGGATACTTGCCTAGGTCCATGCTCTCGAGCTTTGAAGCGAGATCGTCCTCGCCGTCCTCGTCGGAATCGTCTTCATCCAGGGCGAGCTCGTCGTCCGCCGCGTCTTCCTCAAAACGTTTCAAGAGTCCCATCATTCGTTTCCGTTCCTCAGCCGTCTTCGAGGGCTCCGTACGGATATCACTCTCGACTTCCTTGCGGTAGAACGCCTCAGAGCAATCTGCGTGGCTCTGGTTTGGTTGATAAACAACATATGTAGTTAACCTCTATAGCACTCACTGGATTTCGAAAACATTGTAGCGAGCAATACAGCAAATTACAGGTCGGACATGTGTATCTCGAGAACTGTCTTCGACATCTAATACAACTTCATAAGTACACACTCGAATCTGCGTTCCTGGACGATACTCACATTCCACATGGCTGGCTACTCGTTTTCTCGGATTCTTTAGAGTAATCTGCCGGTGTTTTCACAGAGATAGAGGCTGCCGACATACCTGCGTTCGCGTGAGATGGGCGTTCAGGTGAACTTGTCTGCTGCCCAAAAGAAGGTGTGATCGCGTTCCACGTGGCGCTTTCGATCGCGAGATCTGCGAAAAGTTGTTAGGCGCCTACGCTTTACGCTGGGTCTCTTTCCGCCTGACCCTCTTGACCATCTCCCCTTTCCCCCGTCCTCGCTCAAAGGGCCTTGATACAGCTCTTCATGAAATAACGCACCAAACAATCTTCCTGTATCCTTGTTTCAACCATCATGGCGGACGCACGACTTGTCGACAACAAGACCTCCTTCACCTCATTCTCCCACATCCTCGACTCGCGCCTCCTCCGTGCCCTCGCCGACCTCGGCTTTGCTAAACCAACACTGGTACAGACGAAGGCTATTCCCCTCGCGCTAGAGAACCGCGATATCCTTGCGCGTGCGCGGACCGGGAGCGGGAAGACCGCGGCGTACTGCATTCCGACGGTACAGAAGATTCTGAACGCGAAGTCGGTGAGTACTAGACACTGTTCGAGTCCAAGATATCCTCCCTGATCGAGTTTTTAGACCTCTTCTGCGAATCCTGTTCAGGCAACCAGAGCCTTAATACTTGTCCCGACCCGCGAACTGTCTGAACAAGTGTCGTCGCACTTGCGCGGGCTTCTGAAATATTGCGGCAAGGATGTCGTTGTGGCAAATGTCTCATCTGGGAACACGAATCATCTGCAAAGGTACGCCAAACTGGCGAACGCTTTGGAGTCTTCCCTAATTAGTTTCGTAGGACGCTTCTTTCCGATAAACCAGACATTGTGGTCGCTACCCCATCCAAAGCGCTTTTCCTCCTCCAGGGCAAGGTTCGTATCAGCGCCATAAACTGTCGCCTCCTATCACTAAATCTTACTCCAGTCACTATCCCTTGACCTTCTGGACACGCTTGTCATCGACGAGGCCGACCTCATTCTTTCGTATGGCCACGATGAAGATGTGAGGCAAATATTCAGCGGGGGATTCCTCCCCAAGGTCTACCAATCCTTCCTCATGAGTGCGACTATGACCGAGGACGTTGAAGCTTTGAAGGGCCTTGCTCTGCGGAGTCCAGTAAGTACGGTTTGCCTTCATCTGGAAGTGTGGACTGACCAATCCGTCTAGGTTATCCTGAAGCTCGAGGAGGATGAGGATGAGGCGGCGAATCTTACACAATATTCCGTCCGGTGCTCAGAAGTGGACAAATTCCTCCTGACCTACGTCATCCTCAAACTCAAGTTGATCAAGGGGAAGTGCATCCTTTTCGTCAACGATGTAGACAGGTGCTATCGGCTCAAGCTCTTCCTGGAGCAATTTTCCGTCAAGAGCTGCGTGCTCAACTCTGAGCTGCCCTTGAATTCAAGGTACATTTCTCTGGTCAGGCTACGAGTTAATTCTGTCTGATCGCATTCGCTGCAGGTATCATGTTGTGCAAGAGTTCAACAAGGGCGTGTACGACTACATTATCGCTTCAGATGAAAGCATCAAGAAAGCGGAAGTAGACTCTGACGAATCGGATGATGAAGAGGCTGCAGATACGGACTGTGAGTCCTACCTCCGTCTGCTCGGGAGTCTGGGCTGACCTGCCTAAAGTGATGTCCACTCAGCGCGAAACACCCATCGAAAGCGGGGTAGAAGCCGATGTCTTTGACAACGTCCCGTTGCAATCAGAGGCCGGCCCTTCTACACTTAAGCGCAAACGGCCCTCGACTCCGCCGCCGGAATCACAACCGAAGAAACGCAAACAGCGACAAAAAGGCAAGGGCGGAGATGCCGAATACGGTGTCTCTCGGGGCGTGGATTTCGTGGACGTATCCTGTGTGATCAACTTCGACCTGCCACCCTCCGCCCGATCATACACGCACCGCGTTGGTCGCACTGCGCGTGCGGGACGGACGGGGATGGCTCTTTCCTTTGTCGTTCCTGAGGAGGAATGGGGAAAGAACAAGGTAGTCGGCTGTGTGGAGAGCACAAAAAAGGATGAGAAAGTGTTCGGGCGGATAGAGGCTGAGCAGGCGGCGAGAGGCAGCAAACTCAAAGAGTACAAGTTCGACATGAAGCAGGTCGAGGCGTTCCGGTACCGCATGGAAGACTCGTTGCGGGCAGTGACGAGGAGCGCGATCCGTGAGGCGAGGATCAAAGAGCTGAAATCGGAGATTCTGAACTCCGATAAGTTGAAGGTGCGCACGACGCTTTGACCGTTCTGCGTGTTCTGACGACCTTGTCGTGCGTAGGCCCACTTTGAGGACAACCCCTACGATCTCGAGTACCTCCGCCACGACAAGCCCCTCCATCCGACCCGCGTGCAGTCGCACATGAAGCACATACCAAAATACCTCCTGCCAAAAATCGCACCGGTACCGGGCGCGCCCGCCGCAGAGAGTTCGACTGCAACCCCTGAAGATATCGGCTTCGTGCCCTTCAAGAAGGGCGGCGATCGTGGACGGGGACGAGGACGGGGCAGGGGCAGGGGACGTGGAGGCGGTGGTGGTAGAGGCGGAAAGAAAAAGTCAGATCCGTTGAAGAAGTTCGGTCGGTGAGGGGGGCACACTTTATCTCCCGGTGTGTATTCTACTTGGTTTATAATGCAAGCTCTTTCGTACACAAATCCATCGCGACGCGACTCCATGGACCTTCTGTCGCGTCGTCTGAGCTTTGACCGGTGTTCGCGTTAATCTTGGGCGGCTACTCCCTCCCCATGGCATTTACGGCCCCGGTGAGTCTCGAAGAATTCCTGCATCAGTCTCTGAAAGCTCTGTACACAGCATATAGACGGTAAAGCGTTAAAGACCAGGACAAAGGCTGTCGTCAACCAATCAGGACCCAATAGCAACGTGCGCTGACCGACAACCTTGGGACAAAACAGTGGCCCGAGCGCCTCTTAAAATGGTCTCCCTGCTAATCCCTGGCTTGATCCCATACCACAACCCTTCGCTTTCCCCACCACAAACTCGCACACAACTTCAGCCTTCGTTTGTTGCAGGACAATGGCTGCCACGCCCCCACCTCCCTCGGAACACTTCTCACAACAATATACTTCCACGAACAATGTGGCATACCATCCGAGTGGCGTGGCCCGAATACAGCACCCGCCTCAGCCACGTGCTAATACTACGCTTCTCCACCCACCATACGTTCAACCTGAACCTTCGACCTCTGCGGCGGCGGCGTCTTCGTCGTCGCAGCACAATGCGCGACCTTCGACTACCGCCGGCCACCCTCCACAACCTACTAGGATGCCCTTGTCCCCATACCGGATTCGGCAGATTCGATTCGACCCGTCACACCCAGCGTTTGCATCACTGCCAGAACCCGAGAGGAGTGGCTTCGACTTGTTCCGCCAACAACTCCCCACCATCCCCGTGCACATCGTCATCAGATTTCCCAACCACACGATCTTGGACCGAGTAATATGGTCTGCATTAACTCCTGAAGATATCCGCAGAGACTGGATCCAGCAGGCTGTCATGGGAAGAAAACCAGAGAGTGTGCTCAGGCCCAAAGGGGCTACCGTCGGGCTTGTACATGCCCTCGACAAATTCACCACACGCTTCCCTCCCCTCACTGCGGAATTTGACCTTGACGACGCTTGCCGACAATGGCGCGAAACGGTCGATAGACAACGCGACAATGGACACCCGGCGGCGACGTCTCAGGCGGAGCCCTTGAACCATCAAATTGGAAACGCGGGCGTGCCTATGGTGGCGCAGTCTCAGCAGCACGGTCCGACGAGAATGCAGATGGCGCAAGCACAGTATGCTGGAATGCCTCAACAGCATCCAGTTTTCACCGAAGGAACACCCGATCCGCGGCTGCTAAACGTGCCCCGACAGGGCACGCAAGGCTACGCACCATACCCAGCCATGCATCCCGGGGTGCCCATGTACTATCCACCCATGGGTATCATGCCAATGCACGGCGTGATGGCCCCTCCTCTCCCTCCATCCCGCACCCAGCCGTACGACCAATCCCACCCCTCGAATCGCGCCACGCACGCTCAACAGCCTGAAAGGATCGCACGCAAGCGTTCTGCAGAGTCTGACTCGCCCTCGTCTGAGGAAGATCCTGACTCTCCACCACCGAGAAAGAAAGCGAGAGGGCCTGCAGTGCCGAGCCCGGCTCCCCAGCCTGTACAACCTCCCCAACATACTCGAGCCACTCCCGTGCCATTCTCCGTATTCTATGACCCATCACAGGGTGAGAGCCGTGATCTTTCGCTTTGCCGTTATGTGACTAACCTTGCACTGATAGGTATTCTCATGAACGGAGCGATGCCGTACCCACAAATGCTACAGCAGCCGCTGACTATGGCACAGCAGCAATATCTCGCTTACCAACAGCCTCAGCTGGCTCAACACCAGCTTCGAATGGCCCAAGGACCATTGACACCGGAACAACAGATAGCGAGGGATCAGCAGATAATGCGGCGCCAGCACGTCATGTCGCGGCGACGATACATGCAGTACCTGGCGGCGCAACAAAACGGTACCATACCCAATCCATATGCGCACGTCCAAGCCGCACAGGACTACGCGCAAATACCGGTTCCTGGTCCCAGTACGCTGTCGCACGAGATACCGGGCATGAATCATCGCAACTCTGCGCCACAGACGGTTGTCCCTGGTGTTCCGATCGCGCATGGAGGAGTTTCTGGGGCGCAAGCCCCCGAACGATTATACCTGGCTATTCCACAACACCCTCCGATGCAGGCAAACTCGAGACCAATGTCGTCTAACGGAAACCCACCACCCTCCGTCAGGTCACTTCCATACCACCCCGCGAATAACGCACAAGGCAGTCGAGCCCCGACGCCAGCGCAGCTACAACCCGGTCCCTCACGTCTGGCACCCGAGCCGTCAAGGCCCAGGCAGACAAAGAGATCGCGGGCTAAGGATACTGTTGCATCCAGAGATAGTACACCGCCGAAGACGAACACCAGAAAAGGGAAAGGGAAAGCGCGCGCAATTGAGATTGTGGACGATATAGAAGAAGTCGTCGAATCATCCGCTGGAACACCATCCACCAGCGAGCCCACAGGCTCAGACTTTCCGCCGCTTCCACCCACACCTCCCCCAGAGCCGCTTGGCGAGCACGATCACATCATCCCCTCGCTCGAGATGCTCTCATTCTGGCATGAGTATACTCGTCGGCAACGCACGTCGTGCAATGCCTGCCAAAGCAAAGAGGGCGAATGTAAAGTCCTCTCACACCGGGACGATAAGCTGGACGTGCACGACTGGATGATATACGACGATGAAAACTTCGACGCATTCTACCTCATCCGGGCAGCTCTACCGGCTGACGGCTTCAGAGTTTCCCTTCCCTCCGCCGATGGTCGAGACCACATTGACCACCGATATCTCTTCGAGATTCTTTCCTCGGACGAATTGGATACCCTCGCGCTATCCTTCTTCGCCAGTTATCTTACCAGCCCTCTCCTCTCCTCGCGAGTATCTAATGACGACGATACCCCTTCCTCTAATCCAGACACGAACCCAACAGACCCTTCTTTAAGCACTGACTGATCGTAATATCTTTACAATGTACTTCACACTATAATTTGGGGAATTACTATTATTAGTGAGGGCTGAGAAAGGAGTGGATGAATGTGTTTATATCGAAAGGCCACTGAAAATGTTCACGGCGGTGGGCGTAGGCAGTCTCCGTTGCAGACCAGAGACTTGGTCCGAGGGGTGAATTGATCTTAACATCCGTGTCAGGTATTACGTGCCGCGAAATTTGAATCAGGCACTGGGACTTATCCCGCGCAGCGGTAGGAAAGAGTTCAAGGCCTCGATATCACATGGAACATGACACGGCGACGACAGCGAACCGTCGGTCCATCGTGATGCGCTACTTCCCTTTTGGGACTAGGTCGGCCGCTCAGCGCGCTCGGACCGCGGGGTGCATCAGACGCCCATACCAGCTTTGTCCCGCTCAGTCGAGGGGATGCGCGAAGCACTTGCTTCTCAATACCAACTCGTTGAAGAGAATCCTTCGAAGATCGACCACACTTCCGCTGGGAACGTGCCCGAGGGATTCCTGGTGTTCTTGTGGGACGCTTGGAGTCACATTCGCAGCACTCGGTGTGACGTCCAGGTTCGCTCTCTTGGGTCACAAGTAGAAGCGATTCCCCAGACCATTCGTCGCGCTATTCTGATGCAAGACGCTGCCAGGGAGAAACGACTCGCCGCTGCTGGGATCTCTCAAAGTTCCAAGCGAAGTCGGGACGCGGACGACGATGACTTGGATGACGATGCAGGTCGACGTTCAAAGTCTCCACGGTTGAGCGACGCCCAGACCTCCCCAGACGTGGACGTTCCCTCCGAAACGGTAGCGCCTGCGAAATCGAAAACGACGCGTACCGCTGGGCGAAAGAATGCGAAACGCGATCCAGTCAAAGCTATCAGACGCGACAAGGACATTGCTACAGCTATCAAACGCGACGAGGCCTCGCAGAACCTCAAATCGGTACCTCCGCTCTAGTCTGATCCGGAATGAGGGGGTCCTTGGTGTAAGGTGCCGGAGTTTGAATTTGCCCTCTTTCCCCTGCTTCGCTCTCGTCGGCACTGCTCGGCATGATCGGCATCTTCCGAGCAAGGCTCGTCCCGCTCGTACCGTACGCTCTTGCTTTCGCCCTTACCGGACTCCGTGAAATCCAAAAATTCCGCACTCAAACCTCACCGCATGGACATGCTCGCCTCCCCCATTCATTCTGGAGAACGAAATTGGCTCGAAACGCTCCTCAAAACCAAGTTTCGATATGACGCCCTCCGTGAATTTCAGCTCGACGGAATTTCTAGCCTCGTACAGATGCGCAACATTTTCGTGGTTGTTGCACCAGGAATGGGGAAGACAACTATACTTCTTGGACCTTTACTTGCAGCTCAGGACCGAGGACAAAGCGGGATTGCGCTCATCATCGTGCCAACGAAACTCATCGCCGAGCAACAGGTAAGTAGTCGTAACTGTAGATCATAAATCCATGATATTAATTCTATGCTTGAAGGCAACTCTCGCACAGAACCTCGGTCTATATGCTCTGGCGATCAACGAGGATACCGTGTGCGAGGCAAACTACACCAAGAAGGATCTTATAAAATATTTACGGACCACTCCCGGGGTACGGCTCGGTATCATGAGCCCACAAATGCTCTCCAGCACGGCAATGCAAGAATTCATCGGAGACCTCAAGATCAAGAGGCTTATTTGCTGGTTTCTGATCGACGAGGTCCATCTCTACGACGAGGAAAGTGGCGTGTGGCTCGTTCCGTATCAAGCCCTCCGTCACATGCGCGCCCGCCTTCTATCGTCGACCGTCTGGGCATCTGTCACTGGTACTGCAACACCATCTCGTGCGCTTCATATTGCCTCGGGGCTTGGCTTCAAACCTGTATTTTACGACGACATCCGCTGCTCCGTAGACCGCGATAACATCAAATTTATCCCCCGGTTCTTCGAGCATCCATACACTGGGCATACCATCCTCGACCTGTCATTCCTCATCCCATTTGGCATCTCTACGGCTGCGGACATTCCAACCACGCTCGTCTTCTGACACAATCCACGACGGTGTGCGCGTCATGCGGTTTCTCGACTCGCTTATTCCGGATTCAATCCCTGGAAGAACACGTCTAGTACGCCTCTACAACTCCGTAATGCCCCGGGGTTATCGAAAGAACTGCATGCTAGAGCTCAGGGAAGTGCCATTATCGTGTGGTTCCTCGGAGGAACCCGCGCTCAGTCGTGTCCTTTCAGCGGCTCGCCGCGCGTTCGCGGATCCTCCGGAGGTTGAGAACAATATTGACCGATTGGCTGAGTCTTCTTGATGCAGTACAGTTAGATTTTCGAAAGGTTCGAGCAACAGAATATTGTTAGAAGGTTGGTGAGGTACGGGGCTTTCCTACGCGTGAAACAGAGCGTGAGGAGGGAGTAAGCAAGCCAGTGGAAGTCTCCGAAAGACTTTCCGATGGCTCTGCAAGTGAACGATTTTTTCCTGGTGCATTGTCGCTTTCAGACCGTCGTAGGGGAGGCATAGGTGGTAGAATGCGTGTATATGCGCACAAAGTCGGTGTAAGGTACATAGGCGCCAAGACGTACATTCGCTCATGCCGTCGGCACAATTCAAACTCCGGCACCTTACAGCGAAGACCCCCCCATTCCGAGACAGCCTTTATACCAAGGAACGAGCGCCGCCCTTCCGACTTTCAAGGCTAAGCACGAGAGCCTACCTCCGCTCGTGACCCGACTACTCCGATCGCACGCTCGTAAAGCCGCCGAAGGTAGTGATGCCGCATTGCCGTCTGCTCCTCCTCCACAGGCTCCTCCTTGTACGGCTCGACCGACTGCGCAGCGCAAAGGTGGTCAAAAGGTTACGAAGAACCAACAGGCCATCAAGGCAGCCGCTAAGGTTGCAGAAAAAGTAAAGAGCAAGATGCGGAGGGGTCGTTGATGGCATGCTTTGTTCTTTTACTACGTTAATTTATGCTTAATTTATTATGTTCGATTCCTCTGAAGGTCATTTCGTGATATTGCAGGGAGTTTTCCATCAACGTGGCGACGCCACAAAGGTCCCTACCATTTTTGTCGACTTGCTTGGTGGCGCTTTGATGCTGCTGCTGCTGCTTGTCCGTTTCGTCGATGTCTCTGCTTTCATCGACTTGTTCTTTGTGGTATTTCAGAAGCTGGTGTTGTAGATGTTCTGCGTCTGCCCCGCTTCGCTCGAGTGTTTAAGGTGTGTCCTCGTCGAAGGGGAGCTCATACGTGGCCCAGTCGAGGACTTGAGATACGGCTACAGTCCTGTTCCTCTTCGCGGCGCGGCGGGAAGGAGGTAAAGCGCTTTGCACCATCACGACCTTAGGGTGAGACTTCAATTCTTCATCCGAGTCTCTTGGCGAGGACAGCGGGACAAAATCAAGGAAGCGGCAAGCACGAAATTTGGAAACCTAAAGGAGCCGAACGTGGCGAGCATACTGCAGCTTTGTAGCTCACAGCAAACTCGATACGCACTGAGGATGTCTGCAGTGTGGTTTCCTCGCGCGCGGTAGTGGATACGCTCCTAAAAGACATCGTAGGAGTACGTCGTTCTACATCCGCGTTGGCCTGGATGAAATGGTCGATGAATAACTTCGGAGAGATACTCCCTAAGAACATTATGAGGCGGTTCGTTTTCCGTAGTTAGCTGAAAAGGAACGTTCAGTTTGCGTTCAGTAAGCCTTCGAGCCATCGAGACGATCATGACGGGTATTTCCACTAACTCACCTCTCTGTCTGCGCGATTAAAGGGAATGGTCGAGCAAGGAGCAATGAAATGCGCGCAAGAAGTTCAATCTCAACGGATTACGAGAAGCACGATGGTGGCGAGAGCAAGGTTGGTTGCCCTAATTGGGACACGATCCTTGGCCCAACTAGCCGGACCGGCCCGCCCCGACTGATAGAGGTACACTTCGATGCGAATTAAGGCATCTAACTACGAGACAGAGGGATTTCGTGCGTGCTACAAAGTCTAGTGTGGCGAGTACAACGACATGAGAGCAGGATTAGAACATGCAAGATGAGGCAGCGTGAAAAATAATGATACGGAAGATGCTTTTTGTGGAAGCAGCATGCACTAACATATGTCCGCCACGCGTAGGCGGGCCATCGAACGCGGATAATCGTACAAGGCACTTCGTTTTCGGTGAGGACGGTGGAGCTTATGCCCAACGTCCGAGGAGAGCCATGAGCGCGCAACCGAGCATCATGCAGCCTAGGGCGTATGCGAGCTTTCCGTTGGACGCGTTGATCATCTCCTTGTTGAAGAGGAACTCGTGCGCGAGTAGCTGAATGGGGAAATGAGCACGATACACGTACGGACGAAAGAGTGGTGCTTACCTCGACCAAGCCGGTGTAGATGAGGATGCCGGCGCTGAACGAGTCAAGGATACCACTGACGATACTCGCGGTGGTGCTCCCCGGGTTGTAAGTCGAGCGAATACCGAGTCCCGCGGCGATTCCTGTACAATTCGAACAAGTCAGAAAAGTAGACTTCGGTAAATATGGCCATTTCGACGTACCGATTGGCGTGGTGATACCATAAATCACAGCTCCAAGTACCGGAACCCAGCTGTAACGGTGCGGGAGTTCCATGTATGCGAGACGAGAGCCAACACCAAGACCCTCAAATGTTTCTGTGGCACGTTGAATACGAGAATGTATGGTTTCACTGCGGCGCACTTACGATGGAAAACAAGGACGACGAAGAGCACCTTGAAGTCGTCCGTCACAGCCAGTGTCAGACCGATCAACACGCTATACACGATTTGTAAGCAAGGCGTGAAGTAAATTCACACACGACAGGACTGACCTGTGCAATACGACACCAAACTCGAGGATGGCAATCCCTATGAGTTGCGTTGCAGTAGAGTCGGCGATGGTGCCTTGTGGGTGATGGTGATGGTGGTGCTTGTCGTCTGAGACTTTCAAACCCGACTCGACGTCCTGGTCCTTCTCCGTGATGATGTCCTCGCACTCGCTCTCCCTTTCGCTCGGAACCTCTGGGCCGTGGGCAGCGTGTGCTCCGATTCCACCGCCATTGGGATCATGCGAGATACCGTGTCCGTGCGGGTCGTGGGCGATGCCCATCGCAGAGAGCTTCGCTGTCCCCCAGCGGAACGCGATGAGCTCGACAATGAAGATCAGGAAGATGCTAATCATGGCGATGGCGAGCGCATAGGGCTAGGATATCGTAGCGTCAGCATCGCGAGAGCATGGGAATGAAGTGGACGTACGTAGTCTTGCCAACCTATGGGAAGACATGACGAGCCCAGAGCCTCCAAGCCAGGAGCGAGAAGGTGGATGAACGCGGTTGCAATCTAAAGCCGCAGCACACAGTTCAGTAAGAGCTGGAGGCACAAACAATCGGTCTACGCACGATAACACCACTGCCAAAGTACTTTGCCGCATCAAACACACCCTTTGGTACCGCCGCACTCAGCCACCTCGTCCGCCTCGCCAACACCGGGAACAGCGCGCCGAACATCGAGCCGACGAGGATGACGAAGATCGAGGCGATTCGCAGGTGCAGATTGCTATCGTCTCCGCCGCCTGAACCGCAGTTCTCCTCGGCCTCAGCCTCGACCTCGTCCGCGAGAATGGCTCTTATTAGTTTGTGCATGGTTGTTGCGTTCGTCGTCCTCGGTGGGGGGAGAAGAGGGGCTGGCTGGATAGCACAGCAAGAGTGGAGGGGGGCGGGAGGACGAGGGGGATGTCGCAGCGGATACAGACCATTTTGCGGCAATATTTATTTCATTGCCTGTGTGACCGTGCAGGTCCCCTCGCCAAGATGGCCAATCACAACCGTGGTAATTTTCGTGCCGCCATGTCACGGTCACACGGGTCACACCCCACTGGAGGTGAGGCGTGACAACCGCGATAGAGGACCTTCGCAGTCCGCGTCAGCGGTCCGCGCTGGCGCTCGGATCGAAAATTGAAGTCGTGCCTCGGTGCCTTGCTTGAACCTGGGCGGATGCGATCCTTCAGACCAGAAATTTGCGTCGGAAGCTGAGATCGTAGCGGTGTGCCTTGCAAATCTTCACGCAGATCGACTCAGGGGAGCACGAAGGACAAGCTGGAAACGAAAATCTGGACCATGGTCTCCGGGTGGGTTGTTGCGGAGCCATTGGGATAAGTCCCAACGCCGAGCTCATACTGTGGGTCATTACTGAGTGAATAGGCCGCGAATGAAGTCCTTGGATGAGATGGACTTACTTTTTCAACTTGCATAAACCAAGCCCTAAGAAAATCAGAGGTTGGATACTCTCGCAAAAACTCTTTCACGTCGTCTGCTAGCAATAAACCAATCGTATAGTATTCCTACAAGCAAACTACCTCGTGAGCGTACACACGTGCGATCTAGAGGGTCCCCACTCAAGCCCACTTGCCAAGCAAAGCCATCAAGCCCGTGCCGAGCATCATGCACACGAGCGCATACGCCATCTTCCAGTTTGAGCTGGCGATCATCTCCTTGTTGAACAAAAACTCGTGCGCGAGAAGCTGCGATACAAAATAAGTTAGTCGCGGCGCTACGAGTCGGCGCAGATGGGACCCACCTCGACCAGACCCGTGTAGATCAGAATGCCGGCGCTGAAGGCGTCTAGGATGCCGCTGACGATGCTGGCCGTTGTGCTGTCCGGGTTGTACGTCGACCGTGCGCCGAGGCCGACGGCGATGCCTGCATTGTATGGTAAGTATGGAGTTTCTCGACGAAGTAGCGGAGGGAAACTGGCCTATGGGCGTGGTGATGCCGTAGAGGAGCGCGCCGATGATGGGAACGTAGTGATACTTCGCTGGCAGCTCCATGTAGGCAAGACGAGAGCCGACACCGAGACCCTCGAATGTTTCTACGTGTGCTCAATCAGCACGGCGACCCAAGACAATGCCTTAAGGACTTACGATGGAAGATGATGACAACAAACAGAGTGATGAAGTCGTCTGTGACGGCAAGGGTCAACCCGATGAGGACACTGCATACACCCGGTCAACAAAGGCGGGAAGCTCAAGAATGTCTCGGCATACCTGTGGAGCAAAACACCGAATTCAAGGATAGCCACGCCGATGATCTGGGTCGCTGCCGAGTCAACGACGCTGCTGGGGTGCTTGTCGAGGATAGACATCTCGACGTCGTGCTTCGATCCCTTCTCGTTCGAGTGGACATCGTCGTTGGCGTCGCTCATGACCGTGCCGCCTCTGCCCTCTGGGCCGTGGGCGACGTGCGAGCCGCCCATGTCGTGGCCATGGGGATCATGGCTGACGCCGATGGAAGCGAGCTTGGCCGTTCCCCAGCGGAAGGCGATGAGCTCGGTGACGAAAATGAAGAATATACTGATGAGCGCGATGGCCAATGCGAACGGCTGCGTAGCAACAGTAAGTCACGGACCATATAAATCGAAAGAAAACGCACGTATTCGCCCCACCCAGGAGCCAGACAGGGAGACCCAAGCTCTTCGATTGCGGGGTCGAGAAGGTGGATAAAGGCGGTGGCAATCTGGAATTCTGCGTCAGGAAGGGTATGCACCGAAGGGACAGGAAGACATACGATCACACCGCTGCCGAAATATTTGGCGAAATCGAAGACAGGTTTGGGGACCGCAAGCCACTTCGTCCGGCGAGATATTACGGGGAAGAGCGCTCCAAACATGGATCCCACCAGGATGATGAATACGGACCCGACCCTCAGGCCAAAGCTTCCAGTGTCGCCACCGCCCGAGCCGCAGTTGACGTCCTCGTCGTCGTCCCGGTTGAGGAGCGCATGCATGTACTCGCGGCGGTTGAGAACCATCCTGGATTATTACGAGCGGTAAATAACGCGGGAAGGTTTTAGAGGTAGAAACGCTGGGGACGCGGGAGGGTGCTAGAGGGGGTCTAGCGGAAGGTGGAAGGCGTGAAGGCACGAATATTCGATGCGCGCCGTGGTTATATACCGTCGCTTGACACACCCTCGCAATGTTCCCATGCGAGATCTTCGAGACGACTCGAGGCTCCCTCCTGCGGAACGAGGATGTCCCCGTTACGGCCTACCAACTGACAGGTAGCCGTAATCATTGGAGTGCGCTGTTGCCCGTGCCTTATGACCGGGAGGGTACTCTCCTAGTCTCGAGAACGTATGGCGGCCTATGTACTAGACGGTTCAATTGAACTTCCACCCAAGTGTATTCATACGCACCAATCATGTCTTTTCAATTAATTACCAATCATCCGCATGCATCGCGGAGACCTACGTTAGGGTATACTGGGTATAGTACAGCATGCGTAACATCGCAGCACGGTGGCAGAACTTACCCGGATACTGGGTTGGAAGCTCAGTTTGAATGCGTCTTATGATAGATTGATCAATGTTCGGGGACAGCTATGCGGAGTAAGCCGTGTAATCGCGGAGCGGCAACGAACCTGGGAGTGCCAAATAGCCCTTGATAGCATGACCGTGGGGAACAATTCACTTGCCGCGAGTACCCTCGCAGTGACCGGCGCTACCACTCGCGTGACTGCGAATGTCTGGGTGTATTCGTCGACGCACAGTCTCATCGGACGGCTGCTCTGGAGCTAGAGAACATTGAGCATTCGAAGAATCTGTGCGGTATCCCGGAAAGGACCAAATAGACACCCACCATGCCATATAGCGTTCTTGCCCAGTGTGTAAGTTGACCGTGGGACCAAACCTACTCCCTCCCGTCGGGTGGCTCTTGCCTTTCTTTCTTCACATGTCAAGCACATGCCCATCACCGCAAGGCCGGCGCATTGTTCCAAAATCCAAGATTTCGTGTGTCATCGGTGTACTAACAAGATCCGTACCTCATCCCAGACGTGTCTCGTCACCGGCCAAGAACCCGCCGTGGATGTGCCGCAAGACGGCCGTACAACCCGCACGGTGACGCCGCGATTATCGGAAAATCAGGCCCCGACGTTCAGTTAACCTCGACGTCGATGAGCATTGCAGTGCTTCCGACAACAAGCCCGCCAGATGCGCTTGAATATGTGACGAACGCCGTGATTTCGTACTGGTCATCGGCGACATACCTCTCGTCAGGGCGGCGATGTCGATGACAGGGAGCTAAGGGCCGAGTAGATGAATCAGCATCGTAGTCATCAAAGACAAACTGCGAGGACCCACCGGTCCCTGGAAGAACAAGGCGTATGTCTCGGCAGGGTTCACGAGCCGCATGGGTTGGTAGGACGCTGCAGACTACCCGTAGCGTGCTTGTGTTTTCCACGAACTTCGGATGGGCGACCGCTTCAGTCGAGTTGTGCTCAACCACATAGAGCTGCGGAGAATATATCAGTGCCGGTAGAGAGTCAAGGGAAGATGGCGGAGATACGCACGTCACCAGGTTTCACCGTCGTGGGGGTGACTGTCACTTAACCACCACTGACAGCGATAGCGGACCCAATTGAAGCAGCGATATAGGGGACGATAGCGGCGAAACGTGTTGCTGCTGAGAGTCTTCTATCGAGCCAGGATAGGCAGACCAGCGGAGGTATTGCACGCGCCGTTCGATACTTCGAGTTCGTCCACTATTGCAAAATTGTCAAAGCAGTAGTTTGCGGGGCATTGGGGGTCGCATAAGCGACTCTTCAAGTGGGTCCTCCCAGTTGAGCGGACCGTGTGGGCCGCTGGGAGATGCAAAACGCTTGGCGAAGGCCTGAGAGGGCACTAATCCCGCAGCGATGCCCATTTCCACGCCAATAATAGGTGTGCGCGCTGTCAGATCCACCCTGCCGTGCGAGTTGACAGTGTTCATTCACCAAATTGAACGGCAAGCTTCGGGTGGCCGGGCGGCGTTCGGGCGAAGCTGAGAGACGCGCCGGGGCCTCCGCAAAGTGTTGACCCGTTCTATGAAAAAATCGTGGGCATCATCACACATTTTATGACAAATGACGTACGTGACTGTAGAACTGGGACACCAGGCCTGCGCAGTGCCTCGCCTGGACGCTTCGCTGCCACTGGCAATGAAAGTTTGTTAACTCGAGTAAACCATAACAATCATGCTGACAAGACATGACGTTGAGTGTTCTCCTAGTTCGAGAAATTATAAACGCACTCGTTTGGGCTGGTCCAGCCAGGCCCTGATGGACTTGGGCTGGTCAGATCGTCGAAAACCGCCGACGAACACTTCGAGACCAAACGTTTGGTATGGCGGATCGTTGGACCACGTAGAATCAGGCAAAACAACAGAACAGACAAGTTTTAGGGCATAGATGGAGGCTGGGGAGAATGCCATTTAAGTCAGAGTCAAAGTGAAATGGTAGAGCAAGACAAGAGCCCTCTGGCGCCTGACATACGCAAACGCCCGGTAAACTCCGATCGGCAAATGCCGGAAGTACGGGTTCGATTCCCTCCAGGCTCCTCACTTGCTCCTCGCGACATCTCACCCAAACTGAACTGACCGCCTTTGCTAGTTTACAAACTTCCTCGAATGAATATTGGAACATCTCATACTTCGGAATCATGGAACACGCTGGCCTCCGATGTTTGGAACAAGTTCAGGACTCCGACTGTATTCACGACCTTGCGTCCTGACCTTCAATCACCGCGGCTAAGCTATTCCACACAGGAGCCCTCGAACTACTCTGTGAGTGCAAAACTAGTGTCGTATTTTTCTCACGATGAGATGCAACGCCCGATTTGGCTCGAATAGATGGAGGATCCATCTGTCGTCCGCGCTACCCCACTACCTCCGAGGCTTGAGTCGGCAGCTCAGGCACCTATAACATGGTGGCGTGTGAACGAGGGGCATCTACCCGAAACTTTCTAACACTGCGTCTCCTCAGCACGATGCTGTTACCACCGTGGTGTTTTCAGGGCGTACAGACAAAGCATCCGGCTGTGCCAGTGGGGGATCTGCGTTTCAGAGCATGCGTATCTCCGGCTCCTAGGACTATGGCTATCACGGACATGCCCTTGAACCTGACATGGTCCAGACGCATTTGATAGCTCGCTTTTGTCAGGGCGCCGCGCGCATCAGTTGCGGTCCCAAAAGATTATGCCTGAGCGCGCACTGTGCCGCTGATGCAAAGGTGAGTTTGGCCCTTAACCTTTGACCCAAGAACTGACACTCCAATGCCATTCTCGTACAATCAAAGCCAAAGCAGGACTTTCCCCCTATCACCGCCTGTCATACCGGTCTTCCCACCTGGCGAGTGCATTACCATTGGGATCGACGCTGATCAGCGCTGCAACATTGATCAGGCACTTGTGCGCCAGGGCGGATTTCGCGATCTGCTCGCCCGACGGCTTGCAGCGGGTGTATTAGCTGGCGGGAAGCCATCCTCGCTGTATGGTACCTTCCCCTGACGCGTCAATTCGCATCCGGCTGCGTCGGAACCGGAAGGACGTTGTGTGCGTTATTGCGAAGCCCATCGGCATACGTAGGCTATAAAGACTCGTAGCATGGTACCGTCGAGGACATCAAGCATTCGTGTCTTCCCTCCACGTCATGCAGTTCTCTCTTCGATCCTTTGCTCTCCTCGCTTCTGCCGCGATGGCCAGTCTGGCGGCGGCAACACCTGTCGACGGCGATGACACGACCGACTGGAAGTATGCGGTTGGATGGGATGGAAGTGTCCTCGATCCATCCGCGATTGGTGAAGTCGTTGGCCCAGTGTCCAATGAAACCTCTCTAGCAGTAAGTCCTTCAATCCTCCGCATAGTAATTTTTGATTTACACAATCACGGCTTTAGAAACGTACTGTCGGAGGTGTCTATATTTGCGAAGACATTAACTGGGGTGGAAAGTGCGGATACGCCGTCCAGCCTCTCGGCGAATGCATCAAGCTCGGTGGAGACTGGAACAAAAAGATATCCAGCTTCGGTCCGGACCCCTGCACTGGCTGTGTCGGTACGCTTTCATACCTGTTCAGCCAGCATGCACTCGTCTAATATAACTCTTCATAGCCCACGAGTAAGTCGAGTGCGGAAATATCCCTGGAGAAACACTGAAATTGTTCGTTACTAGTGATGACGTCTGCGGAAAGTTTAGCTCCGGTCTTTTCTGGGGCATCAACTACCCAGGTGATGCTACAGGTGGCCTTGGCACCTCTTTGCCGTGGAACGACAAGATTTCATCGTTCAATTGTTTCTACGCTGCAACTCACTGCTGAACTCAGGAAAGTAGTATATTCTTTTCTTTGTAAGTATCACAATTTCTATCCCAAGAAAATGTCCCAGTAGCTGATCCTTTGATAGTGCAATGTCTTCGGTTGGAAATATACCTCAATGTATCCATGCACTTCGCCGCAATAATATGACACGAGCATGACACCTGAAATGGCCACACTTCATTCTCGAATACGCCAAATGTTGAGGCGAACGAGTATGCCCCAAAGCGACACCTGTGCGTTTGCCCGAGTCTAGACGATGTTTGTCTGCTGGCCTCCTCCTAGAATGGTGCTACCTCACTTTCGGTCCTTCCATGACTATCTTGGCATCGCTCTATCCCTCTTAAAGCTCTATCAGGGTCAACGCCGCCGAAAGCCACCCATCACGCGCGCCGGGTGCCATGTCGAAGGTGGGCGCCGCTTCGGGTATGGGCGTACCCTAGGTTGTCCGCGCGGAGTGCGCATCAGTTTTTGGGTGTGTACGGTCGGGGGACCATGACCGACGGGGAGGCATCCCCTAGCACTCTCACCAGATTATAAAGACTTGGGACGACGAGTGCAGAACATCAACCTGCATCACAACCTCCTGCATTGATCCGTCATGAAGGCCTTCTTCAGCAAGTCTCTCTTCGTCGCACTCGTATTATCCCTAGCCGATGTCGTCGTTGCCACTCCAGTCGACGAGAAGACTGATTGGAAGTATGCTGCTGGGTGGGACGGAACCGTCCTCGACCCGACTGCTATTGGTGAACCTGTCGGGCCGTTGGTCAACACAACGTCTCTCAAGGTTTGCTCCTATCGCCACTCACCGTATCTTCAGCATAATAATTCATATCTCGCCAATTTCAGAAACGTGCTGTCGGCGGAGTCTACATCTGCGAAGACATCAATTGGGGTGGGAAATGCGGCTATGCCGTCCAACCACTCGACACCTGCATCAAGCTCGGCGGGGACTGGAACAAGAAGATCTCTAGTTTTGGTCCGGACCCGTGCACGTATTGCATCGGTGAGTCCCCGTGTATCGTACCTTTCCAGAAATATTACTGATTACTACCTCTACTTACAGCGCATGAGTAAGTGCCTTGTTAATATCTGTGACCCATCGCTCAACGATCCATGCAACCAGGAGCAGCACCTGCTCGATTGGATCTTATTGGCCGTTCCACTACCCCGGCGATGCAACTGGTGGCATTGGGGCCTTCGACGCATGGAACGATAGGATCTCGTCCTTCGAGTGTTTCAACTCCCCCACGTACTGTTGAGCTGCCGCCGATATCGACGTAGAGTGTTCTACAAGGCTTTGCTTGTGCGGCCATTATTCCTAGTAGTTTTAGCATGTTCTTGATGGGAGGCTGCTAGTTGAAACGCTTCTCGATTATTTATGACCCATAGTCAGGGAAACTATTGCGAAAGAATTGACGGCGAGTCGAACAGAAGACGACCTCTCATTTCAAGATGAACTGGATGCTACTCACTCACAGTCCTCTCTGCTTCGAGGTTGGCGTCGTCTTCATAGTGACCGACATGGGAACAAGGAAACCAGACCGTATCGTAGTCCACCAGGTTGCCATACCAGACCGAGACACATGTAGCGATTCGTAGTGAACCAAGCTGTAATCTATAAATTATGCTACAACGATGTAAGAAGTCCAACCCGTCTACAAGATGTATCCTGAGATTGTGTATATACGAGTATATCAATGCGTCTATTGGGAAATCGTGAAGTCCATGTGCAGATAGATGTATGAAGAGTCCGCCGTCATCTAGGACGACGCGGAGAAAGCAAAGATGAGATGAAGATCGTAGCAAAAAATCGGTACTAGATGTCATAGCAACGTCATGAGCAGGATAGTAAGGCTTGCGAGTAGAGATGGCGATGTGGCGAAAGAGAGCTTCGACGCAGCGTTCTCGGTGGAGGTCACGATGGTGGCTGGGGTGCCGATTGTTGGCGTCGGGACGGCGTGGTCTCCGCCGTTCAGGAGGATGGCGGCTTGCGATAGGGATGCGAAGCCAATCGAGGGAGGTTCGGCACGGAAGACAGAGTAGACGTTTTTCTGGAGGCAAAAGCACGTCTATCAGAGCATATTCAGCATGTCTAGAATGGAATAGTCACCAAGAAAGTGTCTCCAATAATCCAGCTTGGCAAGCCCGTGCCTGAACCATGGAGTTCGAAGAAGGCTCCGATGCACGTCTTGTCGGCTAGTTGCATAAGGTGGAAGTCTGTCGACGCGATAGGCCACGAGATGTTACTCGTACCGAAGGAGAGCGATATGGAGACGTCCGAGTCACATGCTAGGACGGAGTCAGACACCGACCGGGTGCAATAACGAGCGTGCTTACGGATGGTGTAGTATCCCTGCCACTGGCCTGTGCCCGGAGCGCTCCCTGGAACATTCGCGTAAAGCGCAGCTATGACCTCCGCAGGGCCGCCGACGAGAGTGGTCCCCGTGTCGATTGCGGCTGAGCGTTGGTCAGAGGTGAGATCAAGCTCAGCTCCTTGCACAGTCAACGCTGCATTCCAGATACATCAGCTGGCGGCGTCGTGAAAACTTCAAGGGCACATACACTTCATGGGGAGCATCCAGTAGCCGACCGTGTCGCTCGGGATGTCTTGGTAATCTATCTCGCCAGTGTACAGGCTGGCGTTGACCGATCCGAGGGTGAAGGTGCCACCGAGCTCTACGCTGCGCACGGAGGAATCGTTGGAGAAGCGCGTGAGGTGGAACGCCATCAGCGGTGAGTCCAACGTCCCTGCGGTCTCTGCTAGGGCGAGCCACAGCGGCTTCGCGTTGGCGGTGGAGATGCTCTGCCATGCCAGACCGAGCACGCCAGAGACCGGGGCGCTGAGTAGGTTCTCTGACACGTTGTAGACGACGCCTGAGATTGCCAATTAGCTGGAGCTCTGAACGGGCAGGTGTGGTCTCTCACCGAAGGTCTGGTTCTTCACTTCGAAGCCGGCGAACTGAACGATGTCCTCGCCTAGGACGCCCTGAGCGGCACCAGAGCCGTATGCGATGTCCCATGACTCGTTGCGCGACTCGTAGGAGGAAGAGGCTGTGTGTCCAGGAGGCGTACACAAGGGTTTGGGACGGCGTGTAGTGACGCGCACGGTTTGCGAAGAGTACGGAGCGTGCATGGGCCGCGTGCATCGTGGCAACACCGTGGGGGTCGAGTCCCGGGTACGCGGCGCAGATTCAACGATACGCGAACGTAGGGAAACGCGCAGGAAGTGTTGAGGGGGCGTGGTTGTAGTGGTATAGAGCGCCGAAGCGTTTGCAAAGAAAGCGCACAAGATTGACGCCAATTAAAGCGATTCACGCAAGTGAAAACAGCAAGGGTTGCGCAGGTTTGAAGTAGCATATGAGAAATCAGTGAGTTGTTGAATATTGGATCAGCTCTGGTGAACTTGAAACGTACAGGCGGGGTTGAAGGTCGGTATGCTCTCGGAGATGCTTCCTGTCGCCTCTGCAGACGCTAGCCATAAGTCTCTGGAGACCATAAACGGTGAGCAATCATCATGCCGTGCAGTCGGAGCAAACACTTACGCTGAACCCGTATCCAAAATAACATTGAACGAAATAGGTGGTGTCCCAACGGCGATAGATCCGAAGTAACTGCAAAATTGGATTAATGATGCATGTCGGGTTGTCCGGGCAAACAGACTGACCTGGAATCCGCATTTTGATTGCTGACCCTGGGAAGAAGAGCAGATCAATGAGCGTCGTACGTAGAGCAATGATAGATGCGTCCAACTCACAGATTCAGACCAGTCGCCCTCTTGCCGACAGAAGCTCCGGTGACGCGATACTTGGATTCGAGGGTGCTCTTCTGCTGCCACGCCCACTGGCTCCATTCTTCCGCGGTTCTACTGTGTTCTACGCGCCGGCTAATGGGGAAAGAAAGGGTAGAAGTTGTTGAGGCGTCTTCCGTAGGACGGCCGACCACGAAGAGCGTTCCGCCGGAGGTGGAAATTCGTAGAAATTCGACATAAATGAGAAGAAGGCCGACTCCACGGAGGAAGTTGCTCATGACCTGCGAGCGAACTGCTCGAGGGGACAACAAGGAGGTTGGCAAGAAGGTTGAACTGTGAAAAGACGCGTCACAGCCTCAACGTCAATAACGCGATGTCGCGAGAATGGCTATCAGGAAGTTGGAAGAAGGAACCGCTCAGGTCGTTTGCCCGAGAAATGAGGAAAATGAGGACGAAAGAAATGGGGGAAGAGGAGAAAGACGCGAGCCACGCTTTGCGAGCTGCGCGCCGCGTCGCCGAGGTCGGCAGGCTCGGACAAGATGCAGAACGCCAAGCTGGTGCGCGCGGCTTGATTAATTGCCTTTTTAGGTCCGTATTCAGCGTGGGAACATGCCGCCGTCTCTTTGATCGCCGACGTTATCACCTCCAGCCGTATTCCAAAGTTGCGCTATGGTCATTGAACACGGAGAGATGTCGCCTGCTATGCGGACGCGAGTATAACAGAAACTTTGAACCAGGATACGGCTGCAATGTGCTCTGCGTACCGATAAAGTATGCATTGTCAACGCTAGTCAACGCCGACCGCCCAGGAGTCACCGTGTACAGCACCGCTTCATAACACCGAGGTCCACGACGGACGATGGAGGAGCCAACGAGAAAATTAACTAGTCGCTGTCATCCGGGCATTGTCGGTGTACGGCAGAAAATAGGTCACACACGGCGCCGTCTCCATGGGACGGAGACGGAGCCTCCAAACTGCGCGGGCCAGCCCAGCTCCATTTCGTACTTCATATGACTATGCCCGCCTGTAAATTTCAGCGGTGGAATCGCTCAGGAAGGCGCGAACCTACGACGGATCGCTGTTGATTGCCCTTGACTGCCACGTATACGCGAGTAACGCCACTGAACGTACCTTCCTTTCGCGAACCTCATCATTGATCCGTCGAGTAGCTCGGAGGATAGGAAAGATGCAAAGATACTGAGTGAGGGTCGATAGCAAGGATAGCAAACAGACAAGACACTAGCTCTTGGGGGCTTTCCGCGGCTTTTGCGCGTCGGGCGAGACCCCCAGGTTGGCAGCCCTAAGGATGTCCCACATACGCGGGCCATAATTGTAATACCACACACCAAAGGCCGCACCGCCCAAATGAGCCCAATGATCAAAGAATCTGCAGAAGGCGTCAAATCACGTCCATGGGATCCAACAACGTTACACATACCTCCACCCACGAAGGGCACCTATGACATCTATCGCAAGAAGCCCGCCCACGCCCCACTGTATAGGTATCGGGAATGATGGCGGAAACAAAAGCGCGATTTCGGTGTTTGGGAAGGCCAGGGCGGTAAGAGTGACCGCGCTATAAATCGCTCCGGAGGCACCGAGCGATGGTAGAATGGTAGGAGCAGAGGTCTCGGCGACCGCTGCCGCTGCTGCGGTACTTGCAGCTGTGGTGGATGGCGTCGCAGATGCGGCCAGGCGCTTCACCATTCGAGGATAGATGAATCTTGAAGTCATTATGTGCGAAGCCATGCCGGAAAACAGGCCGGCTAAGGGACAGGTCGATCAAAATACGTCATGTATGAGGAAAAGATCTATGTACCTGATAGATAGAAGGCTAGGAAGTGCCAGGTAACATTCGCTTCTTGGAGCCCGCTGGGACTTCGCTGTTGTTCCTTCTGGAACTGGATGCTGGCGGCAGAGCCTGAGGACGTGTCAGCTACTGTATGGGTGACAGCTACCAGGAGTGACTCACCAAAGCTGGCCAGCGCCATGCAATTAAACAGCAAATGGATGACGGATTTGTGGCTGTTTCACCGAGGTTAGGAAATTGAAATTGATATCATGAGAGACACCGCACATACCTGAACATGCTCGTCAAGAGCGTGTACGACATGCCAGAAAGGGGATTGTGGGTGAAATGCATCATCATGAACGGCCGTAGTCGCGGGAGCTGCCATGCAACCCAGACCGCGGTGTTCACGGCACCGATAGCCCAGCACGCCCTCTTGCCATCTGCCGCGTCAAGGATAGGTTGGAAGACCTGGATGTAGGTCCATATAGCTATACCACGGACAGTTTGGGACCATCCTTCGGTAACGTCCTTCAGGTCGGCAAGTCGCGTCTGCAAACTCTGTTCCAGCCGTAAGCAATTGAATTGGGCAGGTACAGGGTCCAGCGCGCACCTTGCCGAATTCCGTGTGTCTCGCACGCCTTAGGTCATCGCTCGTGGGTTCCCTAACCTTCCAAATCAAGTTGCTCTCCGCCAATTTCTTCATCCAACGCCCGGTCTCGACATTGGACTGCTCGGCGGCGATGGAGAACACAGCAAAGGAACCTACGAGAAAGAACTTTCGCCGGCGGTCAGGAGAGGTGCAACATGAACCCAAAGACAGCTCACGATGACTTGTCCACGGATAGACGGACGTTGTACCGCCTCCGCAAACGATTTCGCATGACCTGTCCGCGCGACCTGTTCGCGGAAGGTCGGAACGGGTGGAGCCTCGCCGGAGCTAGGTTTGACGCGGGGGAATTGTATGTTAGAGGAGAATGAGAATGGTCGGAGGGGCTGGTGGCGGAGACATGGCCGTGCGGGTCGAGCAAGTGAGCGTAGGGACCAAAGCATACTGCCGACGACGCGTTCGGCAAGCCGGCCGTGCATGGCAAAGTAGACGCCCAGCGCTCAACCTAGAATTTGCAGCTCAGAAAAACCGGCTCGTTCTGTGGAATGTTTTTCTGGCGACTATAAGATAAGTTTGTCGAGGTAAAAACTTGTGAGGCCTTTAAGAATATTTTGAGGTGGAAATGTGCGTACAGAAAGCTGAGGGACATATCGGACCCCGAACACTGACTCTACTAAACGCACGCCTCTTGACTCAAATACGGTCGAGTCAGCTAATTTGTCGACTTCTCTGGCACGTAGTAGCTGCCCATAAATTGAGCTCTATGATTGTAGTATGAACGAGACTTCATGCAGTTTCTGCCCCCCTGCCACCCACGACCTCTCCCCACGTGGCATTAATTTAGTCTAAGCGCTTTGCTTGGTTTGCGCTCACTCACATCGCGCGAGCCTCGAGGCTTGGACAAGTTGCCAACGAGGCCGCCGACACCGCGTGCACAAGGAGTCCCCAGTAAATCCATGCACACTCTTGTCCCAAATATCATGCTGACCGCCGCGCTCAGCACATGTTCTTCTTCATCTCGTTCCTGCGCCCGCCCCCATACCAAGTTTCTCCCGGACAGTCTATCTCCATTACGCCACAAATTGCCAACGATTTGCGGACTGAACTATTCTCGCAGTCGCAAGATGTCTACTACAGCTGGCAGCCTGTGCCCACAGCCGGCACGCCGCAGGGGCATCCCCTCACCGCTCCACGGCCGGTCAAGCTGACCACCTGGCGAGAAGGCACTGCCTACCGGGAGGTTTCGGTCCCACCGCCGAGTGGGGTGCGAGAAGGCGCAAAGTACTGCCTTATTTTAACCGCTCACAACCAAGGCTACCCGTATATCGTCAACCTCGCCTCTGCCGCCACCGGTGAACGACCACTGCCCGTCCTGTCCATGCCAATTCTTTTCTCGTCACGGCGAGCTGCGTCAGACCATGCAAAGCAAGAACAAGTGCAGAGGATATACCGCGTTCTCACCCCTGCGCAAGAGCAGATTTTTTTGACCGTAAAAGAGCAGACATCTTTCGACTTGGACAAGGTTCGTCGGATGTTTCCCATGATCGAAGTTCGAGATTCACAATCCTAGTCAGAAAGTGTGGGACAGCGGAATAGGGCTGAGCTCCTGGCTATGCACGCTCTGCCACGAAGGCAGTAGTTCTATCGCAACTCCTCTAGTTGCGGACTTGAAGGCCACGTTGCTTGCACCGGACTGCAAAATTCTTGAATTAGGTCCGGATCGCCTCTCGTTGTCTTCAAGTCGAATGTTCTAATCGAAACATTCAGGTGCTGGCACCGGAATAGTTTCCCTCACCATCGGAGCGCTGCGCTCAAGCAAACAAGGATCCGAGCCTCACGGACTCATCCACACCACAGACCTTCGTAATGGCGATACCCTTACATCACTGCCGTCAAAGACTAACCATTCCACATTCCAGCCTCCGCAATGCCTTTATTAACGGCCAACATTGCAGCGAACAAAACGAGCCTCCGTTCACAATCAACAGTGCCGGAGCCGTTGGTGCTCGATTGGGATGAGGAACTACCGGCCGTAATATCCGGTGTACACGCGGGGTATGACTTGATCGTGTGAGTGTTTACATCTATCGGAGCGATCCCCGTCTCACCCTCGTTGGAGTATGGCCGATGTAACCTACAACACGGCCTCCTTTCCATCCCTGATCCGCACCCTTAACCGTGTTGTACAGCCCAGCGATCCATGCAGTGACCAGAAACCACCGCTCGTGGTGCTGGCGTACAAGGAACGGGACACCGCCGAGCGGTCTCTCTGGGACCTTGCGCGCGAGATCGGAATCGCCTTCGATCGTGTGGGCGAGCGTTCGGGAGCAGGGGGGAACCCGGTCGAAATATGGCTCGCACGCAAAGAGCGACAGTGAAGTGAGTCCGCACTTGTTGGGCGGTATCACCATGCTGACGGTACCGTCGCCAAGTAGATTTCAGAGACTGAGCTGTAATCCTCATCTGGTGGGCGTGATATTGATCGATGTGTACGCACAAGTTCAACATTGCCTTGTGCCCATTTTCGGCAGTAGTCTCGATGTTATATTGTCGAGAATGGACATTCTTCGGCGTCATGCGGGCACCGCTCGCTTTACAAGACGAGCTCAGTTTGTGGTTTCCGCGTGCGCCTCGTAGCGTCGCGCTTTCAGCCTCCGGGCGCACGCCAGCGCCGGGCGTGGAGTACGACTCCCAGCGGCCATTGTGACTAGGTGATAGCTTGCGTTCTGGCAATATATTGTTGCGGCTAGTATAATTAAAAGTGTGTCGTTACCGAGAACCTATTACGTCTTATACCGTGAACGCCCTTCCTACTAAACGATGTCAGACCCATCATAGTGTTCACAGCCCTGGGCGATGGCGCGCCTACACCCGAGATCTGTTGGGAAGTTTGGCCAGCGTGTGTGGCTCGGCGCGTTAGTCCGCAAAGCGCTATCAGACAGAGTCTGCATCGAGGCAAACGGCAGCATACGGCGGGTCTCGATGGACGTCTCCGATTGATTCTTGGCTCCAGGCGACGATAGCAGGGCGAACCACCCCTCCTGGAAACGCGGGCGACAATATATTCCGGAGTAGGGGTCCGTGGGGCTCGAAGCTTGAATCCCAGTCGATGTTTCATCAGGACAGTCGCGATGATGATGAGCCTCCATTCTCAGTGGACGCTGTCCCCGTTATAGGTGAACGTTAAACGGGTGCGCTCTTCGGCGAGTCGTATCAACGGCAGGTATGGTGGACTGCGTGGTCTTGAGGGCGGCCGCCGGTCCCGGAGACTTTCGATTGCGCGCTGTTGAGCGTGTGCCGCAAAAATTCTCGATGCCTAACAGGACCAACGCCTCCGAGTCCTGTGGTGAGCCCATTTCCTGTCGTATGCATCGTTCCGCCGAGGCTGAGCACGTACCAGGATCAATCCCAGGGCGCGTCCTTAGCTTGTATATGAGCGGGCGAGGATGGAGTTTGGAGGCAGCAACAAATCCCCAAGCACTCCATCCTCCTCATACCGCACGACCTAGACATTCCAAGATGTGTTACTACACAACCCTCAACTTCCAATACACCTGTGGGCACCTCGTACCCCAGCACAACCGCCAATTCGTGAGTTCTCCGAGGCTTTCAGGGAAGACATCTTGCTAATGATCCATGGAAGTTCGATTGTGGGGGCTTGACTTGCAAGATGAGTCCCAGGCATAAGGCGCAGCCTGCACACGACTGCAGCAAATGTTCGGGAGGGTAAGTGGGTGCGAAATCAGAATCGACGTGGAGCTCACTTTTCGTAGGGCGCAAGATGTCAGGCCCCAAGTGCAGAATCAACCTATACCTTGCCCGTCCTGCAGCAACTGAACGGTCTCCATGAAGCCCTGCTCCCCCGGATCGTTGCGCATGTGAACGGACTCCTACCTGTATCCATATCCGCGCCCGCACATCCAGGACATTCCATCCACGCATGCACACTGTATTATCCCCCTTGTAGCATAGTTACCCACAGCATTTTTGTTAGTACGACAGCATACTTTGTAGCATAACTAATCGTACTTACTAGCCATGTAAATATCTTACCACCTCGAATGCTGATACCGGAGTGGTCCCAGAACACCGAGATGTCCGGTTGGTGTTAGAGTCGTACCCTATCACTGTCAGCGCGGCGCCACCAACATCGCAGTTGGCATCTTCCAGTCACCGACATACTGTGCGCCGAAGAATCGTGACAGGGGTATCCGGACTGAGACTGTAGTGCAGTGCCTCGTCTGTATGCTGCGACGTGACGCACGTAGTGGTGCGCCTCCTTTTTCGATATCACGAGCAGTGCGTGATGTGATGCGCTATAAGAAACATAAGTGCTGTCTGAGAATGAATGAGCCGATACTGACGTTTGTGCATCCTGAAGCAACCACACAATGCAGCGAACCGGTAATCTTTCGGTGGATTATGATTTAAATTAGGTCCTAGGGGCGGGCTTGGGCATTATTTATGAATTCTTGCTGTACGAAGTACTGCACTCTCGACGCTTGTAGAGGTACCAATTATCTGAATATTAGCTCATGTCTCATGTACCACGGAACAAGATTTCATACCTGACACATAACGACTGTATCAAAGAGTTTCATGCCGCATCTTGCGAATGTGCCTGGCTTCAGTTTTCAGGATACCACGGCGGAAGGGAAGACAAGAGCGCGGGAAAGAGGCCAGTCTTCACAGACGCCTGTATCACGTGCGCATTCCGTAAATGGAAATATAGGCGTGCTGCCCATCCCGCTCGAAGGTCAACGTCCTGGTCGTTCTGAACGACCATGTCCACCTCTTCGCGCCTCTATCTCGCCCCGTCGCTCTTCGAACAAGGGAGCGCGAGCTCGTTCAAAGACTCGGGCCGCACGCTAGCAGCATCGCTCTCGCCGCGCGACGATTCACTCGCTGTGTTCCCGACAAGCAATGTAGGTTCGTCCTCGGTCCTTTCCCTCCTCCACGCTCTAACTTGCGAAAGGCAGACCCCAATCAACTAAAATCAACACAGAAGAAGGCTCAGCCCATATATTTTGCTCTTGGGCAGCGTCCGCCACTGTCGGAACGGAGAACAGTACGCGACTTGCTTTCATACAAGTCTCCTCAACTGACGCGTCCTTCAGTTCGTATCCGATGTTTCCATCATATTCGCCGCGTTTCAGCACCTTTCAAACCAACCGCGGGGCGGCGACTTCACTGTGTAAGTCAACTGCCGGATCAGTCATGACATTGACTTACCACCTCGTGTAGGAATGAAGACTTTGTGAAGAGCGTACGAAAGCTATGCGTTGACTATAGCAATTTCTGCAAGGAGTGTTGGGCCTACTGTTCGGTGAGTACCTCCGATCACTACGTAGGCTTCGTCTGTCTAACAAGGTCCAGCGTGAACCGCCACCACCAGAGCCTCTACAATACGAGGCCGATCATTATCGCAAGCTAGCAACCTCTTGGTCGCTCTTCACCGTTCTATACGCGCCTGATGTCGGCCTTGAAGACGCGCCTGTCGGAGATGAACTCCTCGAGTGGCTGAATACGAACTATGTGGAGCCCTCCACGGAGGAGGGTGACCACCTAAGCAGCCTTGACAAGCCATGGCAAGACGGCAACTTCTGGCCATATATCGCTCGGTAAGCCATCATGGCATTACTAACTTGTTGTGGGGCTTATGGCGGCAATGACAGCGCTACCCTCCGCGGGCTCTCAAAAGCGGCCGCATTCTTCCTAGATGTGTTGTCCGGGCATCCTTCCCCGAACCTACAGCGACTCTCCGAACACCTGGCTCCCTTACTCACCAACCATCCCCGCCTACATCAATTTGACTCTGAGCGCGAATTCACTATCGCGTCACGTCGGTGGAGAGAGAAGGTCAAGACATTGCGAATCGAACTCGATCACGTCCCAGAGTCTGATCGCGAAGACGGTTATGAAAATTGGTGGAGGCACATGAGTGACATTGTCGGCGTGCTCGAAGGCAGGAGGCAGGTCCTGTTCACGCTGTGCGACGAGCTAGGGGCAGATTGGAAAGAGGCGTGTGTTGCTTGGGGAATTTTCATCGACCCCCGCATGCGCAGACAGGATCTTCCGTGAGTGGTTCTCCACGGACATCATCCAGTTCTGACAGTATTGTGCTCTAGAGATGTCGCTGCAGAAGCTCTTGACGAGTTGCCGTCCGACCCAACAGACATAGAAGACGCGATTCATTGCGGCTTGGTCCTCGGGAAGCCCAAGCAGGTCCTCAACGAGTCTAACAAGCTTGACTGTTGGTTGTCCGCTCACTTTGCCGATGCCATGGAGATGCTCGACCTGATCGACCGAGAAACCCTCGAGTAGGCTGCTCTTTTCTCCGTGAGATGACCTCGAAATTGATTTTCTGTGCCCGATAGCTCCGGGCTCACCATACGACAGTGGTACATCCTGTCGTACGCTGAGTATTTACGTACAGATCCCGGACTCTGGCGTCTTACCGTCGATTACATGTGCAGCTGTGGCAACATCGGCAAGGAGATGGCAGACGAGGTGTTGATCCGCGTTCCGCTGCAACTCCAGCGCCCAAAGGGCGGGAACGTGGCTGCAACCAACACAGTGGACCCTCAGGCACACTCTGGAGACCTTGCCGGCATTCTGAAGGATGTGAACACGTCCTGCTACGAGCATCGCCGGGAGGGCGCACGACGGATAGTATGCAAGGTATGATCTCAATTGCGGAAAACTCGTCCCGAGTCTATCTGACGCTCTATCTACGCAGATCGCTGCCCGCACATTCCTCGGCGAGAGAGAATACGGACTGGCAGTTGCATATTGTACCTCGGCGGAAGATTGGCCGGGCCTCGGGCGTATCGTGGACCGTGTGCTCAACGAGTACTTTGACAAAGGTATGTCCAGCGCAGCGTATTCGCAACGCGTCCTCATACCACCATCAGGTCCCGCAAATTTTGCGCGCTTGGTGGCCAACATCGCTCCCTCGCTCGAATCACTGCGCAACCAGCAAGGATCCGTGGCCAACGGCGTGTTCGTTTATCGTTTAATGTTCGCTGTGCGTCTCGCGGAGTTTCACCAACGACGGTTGAACGGGGAACTACACGACGCGGCCTACGATATCGTAACAATGCTACGGGAAGACATCGCTCCGCGGTCTTGGTGGGCGGTAGTACTCTCTGACGCCGTCGACCTGCTCCAGTATGGTGAGCCCATGTTTCATTGTTCCGTATGCAATACGCAGCTGACGGTTTGGTCTAGAGGAAGATATGCTATTCACCACAGATGAGGCGTTCTTGTTGTTACGGAAGCTGGAGGAGATTTGTACCAGAACTGCGCAGGGTGCCGGACCTGACTACCTATCGGTGTTGACTCGGACGACGAAGAACAAAGACGAGAGGCAAGCCCTCCAGCGTCTCCAGGTCATCCGCCTCACACTGGCCAAATATTATGCACGCTGCGGTGTTATCGGGGTGGGAGGGCGCGTAGCGGTGTAATTCGCCATCTAGGATAATGTATGTATCGTAAAAGACATGCTATTATGTGTTCCAGAGGTTTTGAAACGTGATGCAATCAGAAAATGTAGTCCGAGTCTGAGTCCTCCTCTTCGTCTAGTACGATGTAACGCTTCCTCTCGTTCGCCTAGGCACAGCAGTTCAGCATGACATAGGTATGGACGGCGGGGCCTCCACTCACGGATACCAAAGGATCCCTGCCTCGTGCACGTATTTCTTTCAGGCTCATCGGTTTGTTCATTGTCGAAAAACCTCGCGGATCATCCTTGAAGAATACTGGGGCCTCGGTCTGGGAATCTTCTACCTTCGGTCCGACCAAAGCGCGGGGCGGAGATAGTAGCTCGGTGTTCGACGACCGACGGGGACTAGGGTTTTCGAGCAGGGGACTGGACCGCGGCGCAGTAGGGGCAACAGTATCCGAACCGCTGGGGTCAAGAGTCACAGGAGCAGCCTGTGAAATCACGGTAGAGGGTGCCACGATTAACCGTGTTTGCGTTGGCCGCTGGGGCGACTCTTGAACGTGATCCATGTTGAGGCTAGAGAACGGAGACAGTAGTCCCGGAGGGGGAGCAGACGAACAAGGCGTCGTCGGTCGGGGTGCGGCAGAAAGGTCGCAGTCTCTCAGCGGAGATGCAGCAGTGCAAGAGGGAGACGGAGAAGACGGTGTCGCGCGGGTAGCAATGTCGCCGGGAGGCAGTGAGGCGGGGCCGGATCGAGGTCCAGCATCAGAGTTGGTCGAGCGTGCCGAACGCGTGCGCGACGAAGACGAGCCAAAGCCAAACACGGGTCCATTTGATTGTTTGGATTGATGTCCGCGTATGGGTCCATGACGTGGAGAACCAGGGAGGGAATGCGAAGGACTGATCGTTCTCGACAAAGCGGACCTTCCTGGGGACAATGACAGCATCCCGCCGTTGTTGGCTTCATATTGACGTCGGGATCCGGACCTAGAGCCATTGCCTGGGAAGCCGGACCTATCAACCCGCCTCCTTTTCGCGCGCGGTTGGCTATCCTCGGAGTCCGATCCTTGAAGCGGAGTATGCAATGTACCAGCGCCGACTTTATTCGGAGATGATCGCTGCTTGAAAGAATTTAGTGCTACTTCCAGGTCCTGCAGACGATCCTTCATCTCCGCTTTGATAGAGTCGATATGCAATGGAACCGCTTGCAGGAGAGGTAGTACGGGGCCAATCAGGGTCAAAAGCTGTATTTGCTGTTCCTGAATAGACTGCAAAACTTTCATTTGCGTTTGATTCAACTGAGGAGAGATTAACTCGGGCGCAGAGCTGCGACGGCACAGAACTTACCATATGCAGGGCCTCAACTTGCCTGTCCAGTCGTTCGACCCGGCTGTCAACGGTGATTAGGGATTTCAGAGCCTCGTCCAGTTTCGGGGCCTGAGCAGGAACGCCGAGTGATCTTTTAATTTCCGTTTGGCAGCGGTTTACTATGGAGACACAGACCCGGCCTGCTGAGCAGCGAAAGAGCAGTGTATATGCACCCGAACACATACCTAAATCAACATTCTCGGTGATCAAATTATCATGGCTTGTTTGAAACACTTTGTGGGCGGTCGAAAGCTCCCTCTTCGCGTCGTCCACTCGCGTTGTGAGTTTCTCTACGCGGGTCGAGAACTTCTCGAGTGTTGCCTGAGTGTCGTGCAGGAGCATGCGGACCGAGGTGCCGTTTCTATCGATCGGGGCGGTATTTGTCGTACTTGTGTATGTTGAAGAGCTTGCACCTCTTGTCGCGGGATTCAAGGAGAAAGGAATACTTTTGTGAAGCAATTGACCCCAAAGCGCGTGGGACAGAGACGACCCAGTCTGAGGACCAGCAGAGGATATGCCCGACGGCCCGCTTTGAGCTACAGACGCCATTTGTAGAGTGTATGCGCTAGCGTGAAGCAGGTAAAGATGAAGCAGAGCAGGGCGGAGGAACAAGTCTGAGTCGAAGAGCATAATTCCTCGAAATTACCCGTCGATATTCCACGTGTACCCCATCAAACGCCTCGGCTGCTCCCGTACTCCTCCTCGAGCCTGATTTGGCAATCAATATTCGTTCATACTTTCTCTCTGCCGAACGCCAAGACAACGGTCTCTTGAAAGACCTTCAAGATGGGATTTTCATATGTCATAGGTGAGTTTAAAGTGTGCGCGTTTCGACCGATTCTTGACCGAACGACCATTCAGAGCACATGGAGGAGGATGAAGAAACGACGAAGGCCATCCCGAAGTGGGTGGAACTTGAGTACACGGTAAAGTACCGAAATTGCCTCGAAAATACCTTCAAATCTAAGAATAGCTTTAGCACATGAAAACACTGGCCGGATCGGGATCGGAGGTTCACTTTACTCATCTATCCCAGTCATCGTGCAGCACTCTGGAAAGTTTATTCTCGCGACCACTTGATGGGGGAGTCGCAGCGGCGGACGCGTTTTCACATTCAGAAAGCGTCATGGAACTCATGAAGAAAAAAGGAATTCCTCTCGAGAAAGTGTGCCTCCTCGACCCGAAAGCCGAAAAGCCACTGTCTCCGGAGGACGGTGATGGACGGTTCTCTTGGTTTCTTTTCGGCGTGAGTTGTGTACGGTTCGATTCAGCACGATAACGCTGACCAATTCATTATACAGGGAATTCTTGGTATTTTGTGCTCTCTCAGTGGAATTAACATTATGCTGAGTCCTCCCAGGCGATGACCCGCCACGCGATCGTACATCCGAGCTTCGCATCCTAGGATTCCCTACGAGGCATCTGGGCCCCACCCAGATGACAACAGATACCGCTCTCGGTGTCACGAAGCTTGTTGTACAAGATCATAGTGAGTGCTTACACTTCTTCATCCAGTCACGTCTCTCATGCGTTCGTTTTCGTAGTTGGTCTGGACGACATCAAATATGTGGTACGTTCGTTGAATCCTCGATGCACCTCGATGAAACTGATGGTGTGTATTAGACGTATCCAACAATCGTATTTAACACGAAGGAAAGCGTCGAAATGCCTTTCAGTGAGAAGTCTCTCCTCGATCTTCACAGTCCGTTGACCCTCAAGGATAGAATACATCGCAAATAACGGCGAGCCGATATTACCTCCTGGCATGCGAGAGCACCTCCACGAGGATCTCAACCAAAGCTTCGAATTTTGAGAACAAAAACCGGCCCAGTGCGATAGACATGCAAGTTGCGTGCACTAGCAACCCTAGAAAACTGTATTATGTTGTACAACACGAGTGAATGCTACAGGTATCCAAAATGACAATAAAATAATCATACAGTCTCTCCGGGCGACATTTCTTCGACCATCTCACTTCAGTGTCGTGCTGTTGATAGATTCTGCAGTTTGAAGGGCCCAAGATTGAATTTCTTCCATGGGGACGTCTTCCCATTTTGCGCGAGCCTAGATAATGAAAGGGTGAGATGTCTCTCACAAGTTTCTCCGGCAGGACCTACTTCTTCCAGAATGTCAAGCAGGTGCTTGCACTCGTCGTCTGCAACTTCACGAGCCTTGACGTTCGCCTTCATCTCAGCCTGAAGCTTTCTATTCTCCTGGTCAAGCTTCATGGAAGAGTTAGAGAGGCACGCAGTAGCGGACGACCTCGTTTACGCACCTCTTCCAGCTGGGCCTTCAGCCTTTCCCGCTCCTCCTCCAACAAAGGCATAATGCTCGCCCTTGCAGCAGTGTCTGGCCTAAGCTCATCCCTCCACACATCTTTCCCCGTGTATCCAGCTTTCTTTCGCGCTTTCGCTTCTGTGACAACAGCGTGTAACCTATCAACGTTTGGTTTCACGTCGCGTTTCTTCAGGATATCCTCGCAGCCATTCTAACAAAGTCTTAGCGACGAACAGCATGGAAGAAACAACATACAACGTACAGTAATGAAAGACTCCATGTGCTGAGCGACGGTGTTGAACACCGAGGACGACGCGACCGGCTGCTCCTCACACCACAGCGAGAAGCATTCCGTGAAGTCTTCGTAGCTACACACTCTCAGCGACGAGGAGGCTCCGAAGTTAGACTGACACGCACGTCCATTTGTGAGCAGAACGTTGTATGGCAAGTTGGAGGGCAGAGTGGAAGTGTGTCCAGCGCTTGCTTGCGGAGACGGTAGAGGCCATGGTGAGGGAGTGGAAGAGACGACGCGACGCGCGCGGTGTTCAGGGGCTCGTGACGCGCTCGTGACCAATACGCGGACCCCGAACACCTCGATTTCACACGCCACGACGCTTTCCCTCAGAACGATGCATGGCCTACAACAACTGAAAACGAGGTACATTTGAATTTAAATCTTATTACCCGACACAAGGTTCATAAGTAGTCGCTTCCGGCGTGATTTTTCACTGTTTGATAACCGCACTAACTCGAACGCCTCCTGCTGCCTTTTTGTCCTTCGTCGTCCTGGTCTGCAGGCGTAGCATGATGGCGTTTGCCTTGCGTGCACGGACCGGAGAAGAAGGCAAAATATTAACTGCTGAAGAAGGTAGAGTTGGGTTAGTATTGGCAAGCTTGCGCGTATGCGAGCGGAGAATGCGAGTAGTGGTGGCTACTTTTGCCTCCGCGAGGAGAGTGGGGGTAGGCATGACAGTAGATCTGTTAGGCTGAGAGCGCATATGAGGCGACTGCTCGAGTTGAGAGCGTAGCGATTTGGATATATGGGAGTCGGAATCGTCCTCGTCCTCGCTGAGTGTCCGCTTCGACGATGTGCTGTTCGAGAGCTCGTCCAAGATTTCTATTTCTCTTTGCAGCGAGCGTACATGGACGTCGCATCCGATGTTCTGAAGATGGAGGAGTGCATCGCGAAACTCTTGGATAAACACGCCATAAACGTCGTTGGCACACTTGTTCGTAATCGGTTCGTCACTGCGCTCGACAGCTCTGAATCTCTCGACCAATATTTCGCGGAGGTTCTCCAGGAGAAAGGCGAAAGGAGTGATAGCAGGGTGGAGAGGGTAGGCGGAGAGATGATGGGGAAGTAGATCGTTACTCGTCATGATCATGGTCCTGCCCTCCCTTGCGGCAAAGAGAGTGCGTCCAAACGCGTACTGTGCCCTCAGCCGTTGTTCCCGGTCCTCTCTCGACTCCAGCAAGGCCCTTTGCGGGTCCGATAGAGGGGGGCCGCAATACACATCTCTGTAGAGGACGTAGAAGAGGCAGATCCAGAAGATAGACTCCATGTCGTGCAGAGGGTTATAGCTCCAAAGTGGCCCTGCGATCGGCTGTAGCGATTTGAATGTAGATTTGAAGCGAGGGTGTTCCTTGATTTTCCCGTATACCCAGTCCCCAACTTTTCGCCTTTCCGCCTTGCGTGCCTTCGACTTGGGTAGCATGTATTGTTCTGAGAAAAGATACCTCTGATGCTTGACTTCTACGGCCATAAAGTCTTCTGTCCCCTGACTTGGAGTTTAGTCGATATCGGCCAAGTGAAGCCGGATAACATACCGTGCGGGCATCTTGAACGGTTTCTGGTTTGTCCATCCGTTTGGCGTACTCCCAGTCGGCGATCTTGACCATCTTTTTTGCGCCATAGAGCAAGATGTTTCCCGAGCTGATGTCACGATGGACCCAACCGTGCTCATGAATGATCTCAAGTGCTATGATGGCAGAAAATTAGTCAGCGTACGGCAAGTCCAAGGACAGTTGACGTACTGGCGGTTGCTTGAACCAACATCCATAGAATATCCTGAAGGGAGGTAGTCTTGTGTAATGGTTGGCATACCTCCTTGAACACGATGCGATAGTGTGTCTTGGAGTGAAGGTAATTGGCCGGTTCGCTGAGAATCGCATTGGAGGATTTGCGGACAGATGTCGCCCGACTACTTGCAGTGAAATGACTGCGTGGCTCTTCATTCGGAGTTCGTCGGCTGAAGTCATATCTGGGCAGGTATTTGAGGGATGATTCATCCTGGAACTCGTCGTATAGCGTAACATCTGGTTTGCCAACCAGACGAACATCTCCGTGACTCTGTGTCGTGAGGAAAGCTGTCTCGACTAGCTTCTTGTCTTCTCCGTTGGTCACGCTTTCCAGAATCTCGGCGGTGATGTGGCCCTCGCGGGTACGACTGGAATCGGCCCACGTGTCTTTGAGGACAAAGGTTTCCTCTGCAGCACGACCGTCGACTACTTCGTTGACGACCCAAACACGTGTACCGCGGCCGCGCAGATGTTTTGAATTGGAGAGGAGCTCCTTCGTTCGGAAGATACGCGGCCTGGGCTCCATTACGGAGCCGTCCCCAGCACGAGGAGCGGGGAAAGGATGCACCGTGATGTCGTACTGTGGCGTGGCGCCATTCCAGCGCAGGACCATCGTATCATCCCAGCCAAGGTCCTCATACGAGGCATAGGTGAATGCAAGGAACATACGAATGAAGAGATCGGGTTTCTGCGTTCCACGCAATTAATGAAGTAGTTTGAGACAGCCCATCTGAGGCACTCACGCGGATGGAGTCGAAGTGTTGCGACACGAGCACTCCGGATCGGTTTGCAAACCATATTCGCGTGTGGCGATTCTCGATCGTGAACGCATATGTGAAGCGACGTCGGGCGTCCTCTGCCATGATATGTTGCATTTCCCACAGTGTTTTGCGTATGTCCTACAGGTTGATGTAGTCAGCATTGCAACGGCCAACCAGCATCAGCTGCTAATGCGCGATACTTAGACTTACGTCGTTCATGGCCATCGTGCTGTTGCTGGATTTCCTGTACTCGCCCGTCACGGCGACTTCCATCCAACGAGCGTCCCCATCGGGATGTGCGCAGTCTCCAATGCGACGGAACTCCACGTCAGGGCATGTCCGGGTTGCCCGCGTACTTGGCTCTGACGACATAGCAGACCTGCTGTGAAAGCTGGTCCGCGGGTCGAGCTTGGGAGCACAGACTCGCGCTGCCACATCTATAGCGCGGGCTATCACAGCGATGCCGGAGAACACCACGTCTTCTGTGGCCTCACCGGAGGCTTGTTTCGGGTCGTTCGGGAAGGCCACCCATCGCTTTCCAGCACGGTTATACACCGTGGGGTCGTCAAGGACGCGGCTGCAAATGTCAGAAACTTGCTCCTCTGTGATTTCGGTACGAGGGACGATCTTGTTGAAGAAAACGCTGAGGGGCACCTCGGGGGCGTAACTGCCGACGCTGTCGATGTCGAAGCTGAGTGCTTTGCATTCAGAAGGTTCTGTCTGCAAGTGCAGGCCGCAAAAGAATTAGCATGAGTAGTTTCGGGTTGGAATATTGGAGTGCAATGGGGGTGAAGGAGGTGGGGCAGCGTGGACAAAACACTGGCACTAATCGGGCAGCAGTCGAGATAACGGGAGCAGACTAGAATATTGATAAGAAGCTGACTTACCAGGTAAAACATGACACTTCCTACAAATTTCTATGACCTGGGTAGGCTGGCACAGCGGTTTCGGGTTCGAAGGTCGCAGCTCGTGATCGCAAGGAGGAGGGCGGTGAGCAGGCGCCAGAGCTCTTGTTGTTCTCCGGTGATGTCCGAATCAGGGTGGCGCGATCGCGCCTTTTATGGACACGTCGGGAGGGCGCCAACCACCTTGCACTTCGTCCTCTCATTCCCCCACGTATCCCCGCGTAGGCCATTGTGCCATCATCCGACTATCGTACCTATATCGATGATATAGCAAAAACACGAAATAACTGGGCGACAAACGACCTGGATTTCTAACGCTTCGCCTTTCGGCAAGGACCGAAACAACCGCGACTACTTGACCTCACTCTCCGTCTCATTGGCATCTACCTTAGGCGTTGGTTACACCTTCACCAGTCCACATTTGTTGAATCTATCTGGTCGCGTCTTTCGCAACCCGTCCTCCTTCAAAAAATGGCGCTTTTTAATGCAACGTCATCAGTCCGCCTCGCACAGCACTTCCATCCTTCACGCAGATTCGGTATTTTGAAGCATACACACGCGCCACAAATAGCGGACGTACTCAACGTATCGTTTACACGAAGAATATGGTCATTCAGGTATTTACAAGGCATGTTGTTGCTTTCGTCCTCATGAGCAGCCTCCTGAACAGGAGACAGGAGGGCGGGGTCAAGGGACCGATTGGTACACCGCTGGGTGAGCAGTACCATCTCGATTGCACCAAAGCTAGACTCAAGGAACGGTACAGGAACTGATCGCGGAAGAGAGGGGTTTCCCATGTCACTTCGCTTTGCACCCATGCCACCTTTCATCAGCGCCGACACACTAGCGAAACCGCGGCTGACCAGTTTTAGAGCGTTTTGCACCACTATCGAGGGATCTCTTGTGTCTCAGACGCTGCGTCCTCCGTGTTTGACCTTGCTCAGCGACTCGAAGGCCGAGCACAACTCGCCATCAGGCCTTTCCACGTGCAGTGACGGACCTTCACCGGGAGACATCGGGCCGGACTCTCGAGGGCTAATCATTGCAACTCCTGAGCTTGGTCGGGGGAAGAGTCTGGTGTCTGAGGTGTCACAAGGTCCGCACAGGCACCCCCTCTCTCAGCAGCATCTGATTCGCCGTATATAGCCCCCCATGGGGTCCGTTCCCCCCGCGCTCGCCTCGACGCACCCAGAAGATACACTACCATGGCTTCGCACCTTCGACATGGAGAATTCGTCGGCTCGCTCGACTGCGGCACCACGTACGACTCCAATTCTTGAGCAAGACGAGTGCTAACCATTCCACAGGTCGACGCGGTTCATGATATTCGACCGCTATGCCAACATCGTTGCGTCTCACCAGATCGAGTTTCCGCAGTATTATCCAGAGCCAGGGTGAGTCTGATGTCTTCGCTATACCGACTCCTCCCGTTCATCTCTACCCTCAGCTGGCATGAACACGACGCGGACCAGATCATAGAGTCTTGCGACTCGTGCATCGAACAGGCCTGCATTGAACTGGAAGGTTTGGGATGGACGAGGCAGAGCGTGAAGGTCATCGGTACGCACACGGTACTCCATACCATAAACCTTGACTTATCGCGTCGCAGGCATCACCAACCAGCGGGAAACGACTGTTGCCTGGTCTCGCTCCACGGGCAAGCCCCTCTCACGCGCTATCGTATGGGACGACGCGCGCAACAAGGGTCTTGTGACACACTATGAGAACGCCCTGCGCGATGAAGGCCTTGAATTTGATGGAAAGCTCGTCAAAGGCGAAGACGCCGTGAACGCGTTGAAGACCATGTACGTTATCTCGGGTCTTTCACTATGTTTGGCAGATCTTGACGACATCAATCAGGACCGGCCTGCCCATCTCAACTTATTTCTCAGCCCTGAAACTGAGATGGATGATGAACCACTGGGACGTGGTGCGCGAGGCCCACGACAAGGATGATCTGTGCTTTGGCACGGTCGAGAGTTGGATCGTGTACAAGCTCACTACTACCTCCTCCGCCCCCGGCGTGCACGTCACGGACGTGTCGAACGCGTCGCGTACGCTCCTCCTCGACATCCGCACCCTCAAATTCTCTCCGGCGCTTCTCAAGTTCTTCGGCTTCCGAGATTCGATCCTTCCTAAGGTCGTATCATCCTCCGAGGTGTACGGCGAAATTCAGTACGGCGGGCTCAAGGGCGTGAAGATCGCAGGCTTGGCAGGTGACCAGCAAGCCGCGCTGATAGGAAACAAGTGCTTGGAGAAGGGCGAGGCCAAGTGCACGTACGGCACTGGCGCGTTCATGCTATTCTGTACAGGCGAAGAAATCGTGAGGTCGAACTTCGGGTTGCTGACTACGGTACGTCGGGTTGTGTCATCTTTGCAATTCATGCAGACTGAAATCCTCCAAGGTTGCCTACCAAAACGGACCCCAAGGCAAACCCGTCTACTGCTTGGAGGGCAGTAGTACGTATCAGTTGTTCTATATACCTTAATAGCTCTCAGCTGATCCACCTCCACAGTTGGCGTTGCTGGAAGCGCGATCAAATGGTATGTCCTCGCTTCGAGGGTTACAGCGGTCCGTTCTCACGATGATCTTCAGGCTGCGAGACTCCATGAACATGGTCACCTCGGCATCTGACGTGAATGGCATGTCAGCGAAGGTAGTCGATACCGGTGGTTTGTACTTCGTCACTGCCTTCGGCGGTCTCTTTGCGCCGTACTGGGACCCTAGTGCAACTGGCATGATCATCGGTGCGCATCCTTTCGCAGGATTTCGGCCTTGTTACTCATTTATCTTACCAGGCATGTCCTCCTACACAACTCCGTCGCATGTCGCGCGTGCGACATTGGAGGCCAATGCGTTCATGACGCGCGCGGTATCGGAGAGTATGAAGAAAGACTCAGGCGTCGACCTTCCCCAGCTCAAGGTGTGTGACGAACCCAGAACGGGCTTCGTAACTGTCACTGACACATCCTAGGTCGACGGCGGTATGACGAACGGTGACGTCGTGATGTCAATCTTGGCCGACCTAACAGGCATGGACATCGTCCGGCCCGAAATGCGAGAGTACGTTTGTCGGACTCTGCGTCCCTGGGCTATACGCTTATTCTTATTTAACAGATCGACTGCGCTTGGTTCCGCCCTGCTCGCTGGGTCTGCCGTCAAACTCTTTGGATGGGACATCTCCCGTCCGAGCGAAACCCTGCACGAAGTCAACACCGCTGGCGCGACGACGTTCAAACCGCACATGTCCCAGGCAGACCGGGACAAGAAGTGGGCGGGGTGGCAGAAAGCCGTCGAGAGATGTCGTGGATGGGACGTCGGAGTCGAAGAATAAGCTGTCGAAACGGCCAATTTGAATTCAGAACAAGGGATGGATTATCCCAGGATGTATTTTAGCATGTGTTTTACAGTGTCGTGTTTCAGACAGCGCTATCGATGACTATCTGCTCTTGATGAAATGCATTCGTAGAACCCCAGCTCGTATCTCATCCCCACCGTGCCGCCCAATTTTCAGCTTGGCACGACGTCGGACAAGCTACGGCCGACGAGTTCAGAAGGACACATGTGGTGGCCCAACCACGTCGACTGCCTTTGTTGGGGCGACCCGGCCATCACCGACCTTTCAGCTTGGGAAGTTAAACGCTCAGCGCGGTGGCGACATGCGCGCATCCTTGCGAGGGTTGTCACGGACAATTGAGCGACTCGTTCACGAAACAATCACGCCGGTCTGGGACCACGTCAAGCAGCGAATCAAGTGCAAGCTGCAGCGCGGTATCCGTACATACTATTCACTTCTTTGCCGTAGGGAAATGCTCATCGCTATGAGTCAGTCTCCTTCAGCACTCACGGAAGAGGCGGGGCTCCGCGAGGGTGAGAATGTCATCTAAAAGCTACAGGACAATAGAGTTTCGAATTGAAAGGTTAACTTTTAAATACAAGCGCTGGAGAAAGTTAGAATTCGATGCTGACATGCCGCAAGGCGTCGGAGCATGGGTCGAACGTTAAGTGGTACTGTTTACTGTCACGTCTTGTGCGAGCTGGAGTGCTGAAAAGCCATCCTTTGAACAGGTTCAAGCCGCGGCGAATCCAGGCATGTCCTGGTTTGTTTCCTTGACAGCTGGCAATCACCCCGTTCATGGGTCTTACGCGACGCCGTGATCACCGCCCCCTTAACAGAGTCAAGTCAAGGAGAATTTTGCCATGTATTGAGTTTGCTTCTTGACTGCAGCGACTCTATGCATGGACTTTGCGCACCGCCATGGTCCCCGTCATCTTCGTAGGCTCGAGGCAAGGCGAGCCTAGGTGTGTTACGGCCGCATCGTGTCCCTGGCGGCCAACGGTACTCTTGTCACCAAACCCTACTTACCAACCATGATTCGTCAGGAGGGCCCATTTGAGGGCAGCGTCCCTGCTGCCTTGACATTCTGTGGGCATATCACGGTGTCACTTCTACAAAGCTTGTCTGTTCGAGGTGCGAGACCCACCGTAACAACTTCAAATCACTCGGCACACAACTAACACCGACGTTTCTGGAAGCACTCTGGTCATTGCTGACCAATGTAACGTCAACTTCTAGGTCCTGCCAGTTGAGTCGGCCCTAGAAGCGACATTCCATGCACTTCAAATGAAGACATTCGAGGTGTGGCAGCGGGCGTATGGCTGATAGCTTTCAGGCAATTGAAATTCCCTACTCATATTGTATTGTCAGCAGACACCTTGAGCCACGGACGGAGAGGTATCGTAATGACATTGGGAACAGCCGCTGACCCCTCATGCCAACTCCGCTGACTGCGTTTGCGGCACCTTTTCCCTTGCCAGCCCAATCAGTCCTCTTTATAATGTGCGCTGTGGCTACCCAGAACTCCAGCCGCTAAGCCCACACCCTCTCGCCCCCACAACCCAGCCTCAACTCCTTACACCCGCCACACCCTCGTCCTCGTCAAAGAGCTCTCCTCGGCATTCCTCGGCATAGTCAACAGCGAGCTCCCTTAGGCTTGTTACGACTCACATCGTGGTACGACATCCTGCATGATATCTGTACACAAGTGGACCTGAAATATGTTCACTAGTCCTACCCCAACCAGAGACTCTCTACCCCCTCCTTGACAATGTCAGGCCCTCCCGGCGAGGTCGATGGACCTTTCATCTTCTTCCGCGACTACGATCTCCCTGGAAATGACGCCGCTTATTATCCGAACCTCAAAGGAGACGTCGACGGGCTCAAGGCCATCGTTCTGAAGAACCCCGGCTCGCTCTTCTGCGGCTTCAACACGAATGGCTGGATCAAAGCATCTGCCCAACTTGACTATTCGAAGCTCGTGCCATCCAAAGGCTCGACTTTCTATAGGCGAGTGCAATATCCAGGTTGGACCTTCGTCCAAGGTGAGCCGTGAAACCTTCTTACCCACGGGAAAACGTCTTGAGCGTCGATTTCAGGGCAAGATTCGCCCGGGAACGATATTCAACGGGTCACCGACGTGTCCGACCCGATTGCGCTTATCAACCGCATCGCCGAACTCTGGAAGGACGACGACTCCAACGACAGCGTCGCGGCTTTCAACACCAATGGTTGGGTGAAGCGCTTCATCAAGTTCCCTCTGATAACCTGGCCTGCAGCCAGCCCCTTGGACGGCTTCTACATACGTACAACCTTCCGCGATTACAGCGTGTTCCCGCAAACTGACTCGTTTGGCAATGACATCAAGCAAATCGCACCCGCCAACGATATCCCCACCTTCGTTCGCGCCTGCAAAACCGAGCCCACTTGCGCCGGTTTCAACACAAACGGGTGGCTCAAGACCAAGATCAACATCCCGCCCTCCCCCGAGCCGTCGTTCAAGTCCCTATGGCAGGGTACACTTGTACGTTCCGTCTGGCCCGACTTTGTCTTCCTCCCCAACATCGACTCTCCCGGAAATGACATTCAGCAGCTGACCGGCCAGACGGTCCCGGCGCTGTTGGAGGCGGCACGCGCCGATAGCAGGGTGGTGGCGTTCAACACGAACGGCTGGATGAAATCTGCCGTGAACCAGGGACCCACTCCCTGGCCAAGTCCACCCGTGGCGGACGCGGACGAGTTCCGAGGTCTCTATGTCAGAGCGACGCACGACAATCCCGATACACTCCTCGACCTTACTCGCTTCGCTCTACTAGCCACTGGTAACGCCTTCGCTGTCTGGTTCATCAACGACGCGGGAGAGCAGGCCAAGTACGGCAACGCGGTCAAGGCAGCTAACGATGAAATCCTCGGGCGCATCAGCTCTGGTGCCATCACTGCCCAGGAAGGAGCCCAGGAGGCGGCAGAAATGCGCGATACCCTCCTCTACAAGATGCGCAGCAGGACCTCCCGACTCGGCCTGGTTCTTGCTCAGACTATCAAGCCTACCGGCGGGACGTACGAAGCCTATCTCAACAGTTACGCCCAGCGCATCTACAGCAAGAACTTTGCGGAGCTGACGGCGCTCGAGGCACAACAGGTAAGCACCCTCCCTAGGCTTGGTGGTCCCGCACGCAAATTATTCGACGCCAGAATCCCCTGTCGTCGCATATCAACTGATTAAATCGACAGGTTACTACTTCTACGGTGGAGGATGCGAGCCGCGCAAATATCAGCGTGACGAAGTTAATCCAGGGACTCGGGGACGCTGGGAAAGCTCTCCTTGCCGCGAGCATCGCTTGCTCCATGTTCTCCGTCGTTGTGGCGGACGAATGGAAGGGAGAGGTGGCTAACCAGGTCGGCTGGTGGTCAGACGCAATTGTTGGTGGCGAAATGGGTTCCGGTGTTGGCGCCGTGCTTGGACCTGTTGGCGCCGTCTTGGGTGGAATCGCTGGTAATATCCTCGGTGGCTTGGGCTCCTCGTCGCTTTCGAACTGGTTCTACGGGTCAACGACCAACCAGGCGGCCACCGACATCCTGCTTGGGATGCTGGACACCATCCGCGGCCACGTCCAGACCTACCTCGAAAGCACCGGCAAGAATTTCTATGTGCACCGCATCCGCACAACGCATCTCGACACGGTACGGTCGGATGGAGCCTCGCCTTCTGTGGCTTTACAGATAGCCGAGACGGAGGTCACTGCACAGGCAACATCTGACAATGTGCGTAGCATCGTCATTTTCTTCGTCTTGGACCTAAGCGTTTTTCCAGGTCTTTGCCACCATCGTTTGGGTCAAGTCCGAACAGGATATTCTTCCGGCCAATGCGGCCAATCCAACTGATACAGTCACTTATCACCATGTCGGACACCCCTGGATGTCGGACACGCGTCTCTGGAGAACGCAGACCGTATCAGTCACGCGATGTAAACGTGCCGCGGATAAGACTAGGGTGTGTAGTATATATGTGTGACGTGACCCACCTGGGCCTGTAGCCGTAGTGCTTCGGTATGCATAACAAATTCCCTTCTGTGACGTTTTATCACGAAAAATGCTGTTACATCTTCGAGAGACCTGACAGACACTTTAAAATAGTATGTTGTGCTCACTATACTTTGCTTCATATTATCATTAACAAACTTGAGTGTTCCAGTAAGCTCATCAGCGTGTTCGACATATCATGTTCGCGCTTTTCGGCGCCTACCGAGCCTGTTGCAGGTATAGATCAGGATACAGACAACGACAGTAGGAATTCCACACCTGAAATACCCCTCGCTGAAGTGTGTAGGCTCCATCGATGACGAGACGCGGCTGGTACACGCAGAGAGGAGGACGTGCTGATGGAAGTCGACGTAAATTGAGTCTCGCACGTCTAGGGGGATTTGGAGTGGCACGGAGGAGGGTCTGTCCAATCATGTAGTGTCGCGCAGCGTAGCTATTCAACCAACCATATATGATAATATTACAAGAAAACCTCGGAGTACAGAGGAGCCCGAAATGTGTCCGACACGCTGATAAACCTTCGCTTTGCGAGGCGCCGCAGTGCATCCTCGCTCATTTTCACAAAATGCCGGGGGAATGTGTATCTATTGAATGAACGTCTTGTACAGGCTCTGTACTACCATCATACCACTGCGAGTGGTGCATTTCGCGTATACGGCGTAAGAAACGCGGCCGCGCGCTTAGGTGTCCGAGAACCTGATAAGTGACTGTATGGTGACCTTGCTTCAGTGGATTGCCAAGAATCTTCCCAAGTAGTGATATCCGACGTCAGGATACAAGAGTACGTCCCAGAACCCTTCATCTCGTTCAGGGCTGATTATCTACAGCCATTGTCCTCGTATAGCCTCAAGAAAAAACGAAATTTCTTCCAGTTGTTGTGTTCTGTCAGTTTCCGCAGGTTACGATGTGTATGATTACGCGGTGTCGCTTTTGTGGCCGTTTCTCTGTACCAATATTCTGCTTCTTTGCGAATGCACAGCCTTCAAAGTCTATCATGAACGTGGACAATTGTCGTTGAGTGTACGGCGCTCTAACTACATCAATTGCCTTATTAGGATACCCGGCCATCACCGATCTTCAGCTGAACGGTCAGCGCGGTGGTATACACGCATCCTAGCGAGGCTTATCACCCACGACCTCACACTTAAAGTCTCAGCGCAGCTCCCTATAGAACTTGAGGGGCTTATAATATGTCGCAGTATTCGGTGAGTCTCTTCCGAGTCCCTTAAATTCTCTTCCTATGCATAGGCCTTCTCATGGTTCGCCAAGTTCTCGGTATGAAAGGCCACACATGGGCCATTCGATTCCTCCCTGTATTAAGAAGTCATTTTGATACTGTTGCTAATTCAAAGGTACCTTTTTACCGGATTTTCGCAGAGTCAGAAGTCGACGGAAAGTGGTCGCGCCGACTCGGAATCGGACCATCGCGCTCTTCTTCTCAGCGTAGGCCGAGATGCCTTAGAGGTCCCTCTCCAGCCTTTCTTTGACAAGATACTTCCCCGTACGAACTTGTCTCCGGCCCAAATCAACGGAATCCTCAACAGCGTCCTTGATGATCCTGCTGTGTACAACCGCGACAGCCAGCGATGGGTGGTATTTGCGAGTAGCCCTGATACGGCTCTCGCAGAATCCACAGAGGATGTGCCATCCGCTGAATTCACTTCATTGTCCCGAGCAATAGCTATAGCGGCACGAGCGTGTGTCCCCGAGCTCGAGCCACGGACCAGCTTCGACAGCGTGCCCACTGCGCGGGGGAGTCAGACATCCCCCGACGCCAAATTCGTCTATATAGCAGACGATACACGCCCAGACGCGAATACTCAATGGATTGATATCGCCGTGACTGGCGAATATAGCAGTACGACGACCATCAACGACGTGCGCCATTTATCCCACGACCATCTTGTTTGACCATTACTAAATGCCTCGATCTGTAGGACATTCGTAAAGTACTGTGGAATATGCACCACATAATGCAGAATGATGCTCGGCGTCGTTTCACGTTTGCGTTCACGATCGACAATCGCCATGCACGGATATGGTTTGCCAATCGATCCGAGGTGCTTGTGTCGCAACACTTCGATTTCATGCGCGTGAGTGCTTCAAATGGTCTCCGCCAAGCTGCTCCACTAATCTCGCCCAACGCAGGAACCAGAGCTATTTATTCGGATGTTCCTTGCCTTCACCTATGCCTCGCTCGTGGATCTTGGGTGGGATGATACTATGACCCTGCACCTGGACGGCGACGAACCACAGTACGACATCACGGTTCAGCCTTCTCCCGTTCCTTCCGCTGGGGACGGTCCCGTAATAGAGCTCAAACCGCGTACATTTCGAACGAAAGAGCTGCTCTCCAGCGCTGGGCATCTGCGCGGCCGCGGTACTCGGGTGTGGGTCGTCAACGAACTCATAGATGGACAAGTCGGGGAGGATACCTTCGTCCTCAAGGATACCTGGGTAGATTCTAACCGCGTACGCGAAGGTCGAATTACCGCCGAGATCTTACAGAGTGCGACCAACGAGGAGGACAAGGCAGTCCTTGAATCTGCGCTACTCGGGACGGAGATTCACGGAGACGTCTTCGTGGACGGGAAGGTAGATCGCACGCTGAACGGCGACTTCTGTGGCCAACTGCTCAATAAGTATACACCGAGGTTCAATTTCCGTCAAACAACTCCGACCACGAACTACGAAGCCGTCAATATCAAGACGCAAACGACCACACGAGCAATTGTCCCTCTCGTGAGCGAACACCACGACGCGGGCGCAACCGAGAAATTCGTACATCCCACCTTTCACCATTCCAGGACACACTACCGTATCGTCTTCAAGGAGCTGTGCCGACCATTATATAAAGTGACCGGTTTGAAGGTCATTGTATGGATGCTGCTGCAGGCTAGTGCCGGTAATCCAAGCTGCATAATGTCCAGTATGATACGCGCAACTCATGTCGACCTCCACAGCCCTCGCTATCATACACAAACTCGGCTGGGTGCACCGCGATCTCAGTTCCGGAAACCTCCTGTTGAATGAGGCAGATAACACGGTCAAGATTGCGGATTGGGAATACGCAAAGAAGATGGACTCACCGGGCACCGTTGAAGATGGCAAAACAGTACGCCATCTCCCTTAGCTTTAGCTTTCAATGTCTAATCCATTTGACAGGGCACTGAGGACTTCATGGCTGTTGAGGTCGCCCAACAAACTTACATGTTCGCGACTTTGAAAGACCCACCCGATCGGAGCTGCCCTAGGTTCAAGGCACGCGCGTGCAATGCCAGGCACTTACCAGTGAACCTTGACACCCCCGAAGTGTCGTTTCCCACCGTACTGCAACATATTCCAAAGACGCGGGACCGCGCCATATGGAGCTACAACCCATTGCATGACATGGAGTCTATTTTCTGGATCTGCGTCTTCTACGTCCTCTTCAGAGAGATTTACTGGGACCCTGTCGAGGCCGACTCGTCATCTATCCGGGGCGGAACTCTGGAAGGCGAACCCGAAGAGAAAAGAGAAAGACGTGCCAGAGCGAACTATATATTCGGGCGCGATCTCTTCGCCGGGAGGGCTTCCCGATCAATGTTTATCATGAGCCCGTTCATGCTCTCTGCACACTTCATCAACTACCCGCTTCATCCCCTGACCTCTCCTTTGGGTGACCTGCTTATAGATCTTCGGACAGAACTCGTCAAGAAATATACCGAGGCTGAAAGCGATTGGGAGACCATCACCCACCGGTGCGCCGACAGCCTCCACGACATATTTGTCGACAATCTATACGGCGCCTTTCTGCATATACGGCGTACCAAGCACGAGATGAACGTACGGTCGCTGCAGGCGGAAGTCGAGCTGCTCGATCAACGCAAGAACGACTACCAATCCTCCAAGCGGACACGCAGCGACGTGGATAGCAATAAGAGCGCCGTTGACTCCCATGTATCGAAGGCCCCGCGCACACACCTCAACCAGTCTCCCCAAGCATCTTTCCTGCCCACAAAATCTAATCACCGCCCGACCCACACTCTTCCATTAGCTACGGTTGACGATACTCCGACCACCGTTTTACCCGCTCGCGCCCTTCGCTCCCATACGCGCAAGCTGAGCAAGCCTCAGCCAAACTCGTTTTCACCAGCGGCGCCTCCTCCGCCACCTGTTTTGGCCCGCCCATCCAGGACGGTTACCCAAAGGCGACGGCGACAGGCTAAGGAGGGAAATGGGGCGGCCAATGAGGAGGGTGGAACCGTTGCGAAATCCAAGTCGCGCAAGGGCCGATAGATCTGTACTACTCATTCTGTGCTTGACCTAGTTGTGGTTGAGCTGTTTTTTTTTCTGATAATCTGTGAAGAAGCCTTACTCGAGTTGCGAGACATACCACTCCCCTGGTCACTGCAATCTTGAGCAGCATGATTCGACCAGCATGTCCCTAAGGAACAAAATAGCGGTTGTCAATAGATTGAATCTATCAGCTAGCACGTGTTCTCCTCGCCAACCCAGAGTGTGATAAGTGGAGATCGTAGTTTCTGGCTATCCCCGAATTACTATATTTGGGTATGTTCGAACCTAATCTGGTAAGTTTGGCTAGACCGAAACGAAAACCGAAACAAATGGTGCGAGGGGCAGTTGCATGACTTGATCCTCGGTGAACGATGTCCTGTCAAGTCCTAGGTACCAATCAAACGGTATATAATCGAGTATGATTGTGTAGACTTCCTGGTCTAAATGTGCTTCAATTGATTTCTGCGCTACTCATGTATGATCTCGGAGGGGCTTACCTATACATGCATTGGTAAATACAGAAAGAACTCGTGGTGCGATAGCAACAACATATGCTGTTGCGCGCTGGCATCGTTGAAGGTCTTTCGTGAGCGACACGTAATTGCTATTGGGTAATGAGGCGCTTATAACTTTACAGCGCCCGCGTTATCAGCGACCGTCCGGTCTGCGATGGACCTCCTAGCCATCACTTCCCCCAACGCCCCGCGCAACGCATTCCCCTCTTCATCCAAGCGACATATAGATCAAGCTTCTGCACAATGCTCTAGGGATTCTCCTGTGCTCTCGCCAGCAATATTACCGACGTCGAAGAGGTCTAGGAAACCGTCTGAGTACTGGTACTGCGACACGCCTGCGCCGCCACCATTCGGTTTGCTCCATCCTTTCCACACTAGGGAGACTGAATAGCATACTCTGGCGCACTCTGGTCACGCTTTGATTCAGCTCACCACCGCTTCCCTGCAAAGCCCCAACATGGCTGCGATTATCCCAAATGCCAACGGCCGGCGATGGTCATATATAGCATGAGCCTGCTTTCCTCTCCTTATCGCGCCCCTCGCCTCTGGCAACCAAGAAAACATGCCTGTCGCTCCAGTTGACGAGAATGGGACTGTCTTTCACTACGAGGACACAGGCGTTCCGAAGGACTCCAAGAGCTATCTGACGGTGGTGCTTTTGCATGGAATACTGTTCCATTCGGGTGAGAAAAGCCCCTTTACACTCTGAGCTGTCGTTGACGCGTCGAACTACAGCCATATTCCGTCGTCTCGCGCCCTACACAGAGAGATACAACCTACGCTTCGTCTCCATCAACTGGCGGGACTACCCCAACTCGACACCGTACTCCGCCGCGGAACTCGATATCATCTTCAAAGGAGACGAAGAAACCAAGCGAGCTTTCGTGCAGACGCAAGGGCTAGAATTGGCAGGGTTCTTGGAGTATCTCGCACAGACGCACGACATTCCCAAGGTCGGGGAGGTTTAGGGAAAGAAGGTCGGAGGAATAGCGCTACTGTCGTGGTCTATGGGGAACATCTGGTCGGTATCTCTGCTCGGAAACGCGCAAGAGATTCCGCCCAACACCAAGAGAGTTCTCGAAGACTACCTACGGACTGTTGTATTCTACGGTGAGCGTTTCCCGCCTACGCGTTCGACGTGCATTGTCTGAGCGTGTTGCAGATCCGGGCGCTGCATGCTGCATGGGTCTTCCACCGGCTCCTGCGGGTGTGGAGGCTTTCGACACCGACCTAACCAAAATCTTCCGCTCGCTCCTCTCCGCCTACTACCCCACGGTCGGGGACCTGAGCCAAGTGACCATCGAGTATCTGTCGTCGAGGACCCCTCTGCACGTGAATTCCGGGGATAGTCAGACCTCGACGCCACAGCAGAAGACGCCAACCACGCGGAGGATGTCAGACGAAGAGTACAACGCGTTGACCCACCCAGATGCCCTCCGCTCTAATTTTCCCATCCTCTCGTTCCCTCCGGCTATCTTCCGGGGCAACTTTCAGCGTGCTCTGCGCCCTGCGGGCGACGTTCTACCCGATGTGAAAGTATTGGTGCTGTGGGGGAACGAGAGTGTCAACGACTGCGTTCTTGCCGCCAAGGCGATTGGCGACTTCATGCTTGAGACCGTTCCGGACGACGAAACGCGTGTCAAAGCGACGCGTGGATATCCACGTGATTGACGGGGGAAACCACTTCGTATGTTGCCCACTACCGTCTTGCGAGCTGCTTCGCTGACCTCTCCGCTTCTCAGCCGCACTGGGATATGCCGGAGGTTGTGGCAGATTTACTGGCTCGGTTGGCTTGAAGGTCGATCAATGTCTGTCACTTGTTTGGCGCACGCAATGGTTAATTCTTCTGAAGACTGTCGTACTCCTTCTCTGAAACTCCGAGCTGTCATGTATCGGGTGTAGATGGTGTTATGCGGTGGTCCAACCTCAGGCCTCAGGCCTCATGACTAACTCCACTCACGCCACCAATCATTTCATCCAAGCCGATGCCGGCCACACCTAGCACTTGCGACAAGCAATTTGTCTCGTCGTGCACTATTGAGCGCATGAACTCGTTGAGAAGCCGATGGATGAAGGCCGGAACGGATGCATCCCTGAAATTGCGCAGAATTAACGGAAGAGCGTGCGCGTGAGCCCTTCCCGTACTTCCGACGCCCATTCCATTGTCGTTGACTGTACCTGCCAGGCGCACAGGGCCATCTCAAAGCGCTCGCTGCCACACTGTCAGCCGTACAGGGCCGTCCCAAAGTGTTTGCCACCATCATAGTTTGTTGAGTATGAATACCCCAGTCTGAGAGCATGCCGGCGTCTCGATTAGCCTCGCTGGCCGCCTGCCACACTGGCCCAGACTCGTCCCCGCGTCCGACATACACGCTCGCCTTTGCTGTCAGCACATCCCTTCGCACACACCCGTTCCGCGTAAGATCGGACTCACACTCCCCCTCGCGACCCATTTTTGTGAAGGCGTCTCCAGGTGGCTCGGCGATCGGTGACCCACGCGCATTTCGTAGAGGTAAAGTCTGCACCATTTGTGCTCAACGCATTCCGGATCTCGACTCAACATCACGCATCTTCTCAACGGAAACACAAACACCTCGTGCCATTCGTTTCGTGGAGTTAGCAGAGTAGCTCGTCCTGAACCACACCAACTTCCTTTCCGGGAATTTCGGCTATTGCCGAACATTGTAATCCTGTCCGACGCGGCCAATGCGACGGTAGCAGCGCTCATTTGCAACTCGTTCTTGCGATTTAGAAACCGGCGCGTGTAGCTAAGTCTACTTAATCCCCTCAGGACACAATTGCGGACACAGAATAGATAACACGACATGTCGCACTTCTCGGTAAGCGCATCCCTCTTCAATATCCTCCCCCTCCCCTCTGCCTCACTACATCGCTTCCTTTTACTTCACCTCCCCACCCTCATTTGCTACTTCGTCAAAGGATCGTATCAAATCATCTAACCATAGCATCATACCCGCAGGCCGAACCATCCACAAAGGTCACTCACATAGACTCTCACCTCCAATCTGTGATTCTCAACGCAGGATCCTATGCCCCAGAGGTCTCCCACAAGATCTTCTTTGACAAGATTATTCCTCGTACCGAACTCACCCCGGATCAAGTTGCCGACATTTGCAAGCGCGTCCTCGATGATCCCGCGGTGTACGACCGCTCCCGCGAACGATGGGTGGCCTTTCCCAACGACCCGAACAAGGCTCCCCCCGAGGCGAAGGAGGATGTCGTATTCGCCGGCCTGGTTCCCTTGTCGCAGGCGATAGCGGCCGCGGCTCGAGCCTGTGTCCCTAAGCTCGAGCCACGGACGACCTTCGACAGTATCGCCGGTCCACCAGAGTCCTGTGCCCAGGCTTGTTTGACACCGCCCAACGGCGAGTTCATTCGCATCGCTGATCGCGCACGTACGGGGGGAATTACTCACTGGATGGACATTGCCGTAACGGGCGAGTACAAAACGTCTGGAACTGGTACGAAGGCCCTGAGCGACGTGAGTCTCGTACATGTTGGCAGTATTGGTTGGTCATCGCTAAATGTCTCAATGCATAGAATATCCGCAAGGTGTTATGGAATATGCACCATACCCTTATAGAAGATGCTCGACGTCGTTTCACGTTCGCGTTTACGATTGAAAACCGCCACACGCGAATGTGGCTCTCCAATAGATCCGAGGTGCTCGTATCCCAACACTTCGATTTCATGCGTGTGAGTGCCTAGAGCCGTCACCGTTGAATTGTCTTGTTAATCCCGCCGGATACAGGAACCCGAACTCTTCGTTCGAATGTTCCTCGCCTTCACGTATGCGTCGCACGAAAGCCTTGGGTGGGATAGCACAATGACGCTCCGCTGGGACGGCGACAAGCCACAGTACGACATCACTGTCCAGCCGTTCCCTACCCAAGGCGCGGAAGATGGTCCGGACGAGGATCTCCGACCGCGTACTTTTCGAACGAAGGAGCTACTTTCCGGCGTCGGCGCTGAGCATCTGCGCGGCCGTGGTACTCGAGTTTGGGCTGTCAACGAACTCGTTAACGGCTATGTTGGCGCGGAGACCTTCGTCCTCAAAGACACCTGGGTAGATTCGGACCGCATACGCGAGGGCAAGATCACCGCCACGATTTTGAAATGCGTAAAAAACGCGAAAGCAAACGCGTTGGTCAAATCTGCGCTCCTTTCGACGGAGGTCCACGGAGATGTCCTTGTAAACGGCGTCGCAGATTGCACGTTGGATGGCGAGTTTCGGCGTCAGCTATTCAACAAAAATATGCCCCGGTTCAATTTTAGACAAGAGACTCCGAAGAAGGGTTCAACGGCGTCAGCCTCCGACATTAAGTCGAAGACGGACGCCAATCGCGAGTCCAATACAGCCTCCACTCCGGAGACGAAGGCGACCATTCGGCCTATTGGCGACCACTGCGACGCGAGGGAGACCAAGAAAGCGATACCACCCATTTCCCACCACTCCAAATCGCACTATCGCATCGTCTTCAAGGAGCTTTGCAGGCCACTGTACAAAGCCACCTCTCTCGAAGACATTCTTTGGATGTTACTCAAGACCAGCGCCGGTATGTTGCTGGGTCCATCCTTTTTTCGCTGAACTTTAAGTTGATACCTTTACCTAGCACTCGAAGTCATTCACTCGGTCGGCTGGGTTCACCGAGACATCAGCTCCGGAAATATCTTGATGTATGATAAGGATAACACAGTCAAGATCGCCGACTGGGAGTATGCGAAGAAAATGGACGAGCCTGGGACTGTTCGCGACACCCGCACGGTTCGTCGTCCATATTTATGTTTTGGTTGTTTAACTCACCTTCGCCACAGGGAACGGATGACTTCATGGCTGTGGAAGTCAACGAACAGGAGTATATTTTCGACAAAGGTGCTTCCGTAGAGATCAGCACGAAGCCTACGATACTCGACGTCACGAAATTGGTCAAGGGAAAACTCAAGACAGTACGCGGCAAACCTGTGGCCAAGGCGGTGTGGGTTCAAGTTGGGGATGACCGACCATGGAGTTACAATCCATTACACGACATGGAGTCGGTGTTTTGGATTTGTATGTTTTGCATCCTCTATAAGGACATCTATTACGACATACCAGATGCGCCCTTCCGGCCGGACTCACAGAAGCTTTTGGAAGAGGAATCGGATGAAGAACGAGAAGAACGAATCAAAGCATACTACGCCTTCGGTCAAAAGCTGTTTGCGGCGAGAAGCAACAGATACCTTACCTTGACCAGCGACTCTTTCCTAGCAAAGCAACTTTTCAAGCACCCACTCCACCCTGCTATTGGCCCCTTGAAGGACTTGCTCGTGTGCCTTCGCGCTGAGCTGGTCAAGAAGTACCGAGAAGCGGAGAACGACAGCGAACCTATCACAAATCGATGCGCGGATGGTGTACATCGTTTATTCGTGGCCGAATTTCACGATGCTCTGTTGCACCTTCAGGACGTGGGATGTGATGTTCAGATACGCTCTTTGCAAGCAGAGACGGAACGCATCTACCAACGTGAAGACGGCGTTACGTCGTCCAAACGTTCGCGAAAAGACACAGAAGATGTCACGGGCGATGCAGACTCCCATAGATCCAAGGCTTCACGTACACGCCTTGAACAGTCCCCTCGTGGATTGCTCCGACCCAGAAGAGCTACCATTTCTACCCTCCCTCCTCTCACGGCTACGATCGACGCCACAACTACAACCACTGCCGCCACCGACCCTCCCGCGCCCGTCCGAATTCTACGCTCCCATACACGCAAGGTAGCCATCGCCGAAAAATCTCGTCCGCCCGCTCCGGCACGCTCTCGTAGGTCTAATGGGCGCCGAACAAAGAATGACGACACAGCGAAGGCCGCTGCGTGGACCGGGGCGACTGCCGAACCACGCAGCGGCCAGTAGGCCCACTCACGGAATCTATGGCAAAGGGCCTTCGTGATGATTTGCGTGTCGTCAGCATTATTCTTGAATTTGTCCGTATGCTCGCTCCTGTGATAGCTTTTCCTCTGCCTCCTGTTAGCTTGAATGTACGTTGGACACTGTTCTGAATGAAAATTCGGGCCGATCTATTGATTGCGAATTATTCTGGTACTTGTCGGCCTTCGTGCTCGCGGTCAGCCTCGATGAACAGAGTGAGAAACAATTATTTGGTGAGAGATGGATGACATTGATACAAAGGTCCCGGATAAGTGAGGAAATAAGACTTGGAGAGCCATTACAATACAGCGCACCCCCCTTTGATATTCCGTAGCGCGTCCACTTTAATGTACACCGTTGGCTTCGCCGTGTCCGAGGCTTCTTCTATGTTGCGCGATCATCTCGACGCTGATCATTTTGAGTCCCCAGCGGTCCGCGAACGCTCGGAGGTCGTCGCGGCGCATCATGCTGCCCTCCTCGTTGTCGTTGACGAGCTCGCACAGTACGCCGGCCTGTGGGAGCTGTGTGAGAGCGCAGAGGTCGACGCCAGACTCGGTGTGGCCCTGACGGATGAGGGTGCCGCCCGTCCGCGCGCGGAGTGGTACGAGGTGCCCTGGGCGGGACAAGGAGGACGGGGTGGTGTGCGAAGAGGCCAAGGCTCGTGCGGTGAGTGCACGGTCGTGTGCGGAGATTCCCGTCGTCGTGCCTGTGTGCGGGGTAAGTCAGTAGTGCAGGTGTCTGTAGGGCGGGACGCACCGTGCTTGTAGTCTACAGTAACAGTGTACGCCGTCCGGTGTCTGTCCTCGTTCTCCTCGACCATCATCGGTATCTGCAGCTCCTCGAGGCGTTCTTGCGGCAAAGCGATGCAGATGTACCCGCTGCGAGCCTGGTCAGCGGGAGGTCTGCAGCGCAAGAAAAAGCGTAGCGCACCTGGTATGCCGAATCATCCATGCCATCTTCTCCGTCGAGACCTCGCTCGCAGCGATAATGAGATCCCCCTCGTTCTCCCTGCCCTCATCATCTGCGACGACCAGGAACTCGCCGGCGGCGAACGCAGCGAGGGCGTCCTCGATCGGGTCGAACGAAAAACCGGTGCGGGCCGGAGCGTCGAGCACCTCTTGTGGGCGAGCAGCATTCCGTGGTTGTGGTGGGGGAGTGGGGACGTCGTGGGTGTTGTCCTGAGCCGCGCGAGCGGGCTGCTTGAGGGTAGAAGACATGTGTGCAGCGCGTACTGTCGGAGAAGTAGCGACGGGGGCCATGATGGGCGTTCAGGGGCTCGTTTGGGTGGCTGCTGCTCGTCGCTCACGACGCGCGAATAAAATGCTGCTCTGTGCGGTGATGACAGAGGGCAGAGGTGCGGACATTGCGAAATTACGAGAGGGAGGTATTTGAGTCAGCGTTAGACGATGTGAAAGGGGCCCCGGCGGCGGCGTTCACCCGGGTATCGTGCGCACGCGCATGTTTCTTTCAACTGAGAGCCTGGGCTACTGAATGCAGGATACTCGAGGCTTGTCATTTACCTGCCAGAGCATGCTGTATATTATGAAACACATAGCGAGAATGGTGAGAGCAATGTATTGGTGGCGTGAAATGAACTCCGAAGCGGAAGAGTAGTAGAGTAGAGTAGAGTAGAGTAGAACGCTAAGCAAGAACAGAACTGGGAGTGGTTGTGAGATGGGGCATCAGTCTTCCGCTCGTATTTCAACGAGCCAAAGACTCGTAGATCATCCATATACAGAAGAAACATAGTTGGAAGAGCTAGCCCAGGCAAACTGAGAACCACCGTCGGCGCTCGCCCCTCCGTAATTCCGATGACAGCTACAAATCCCTGGTTGCGTAGTTCGTCGAGGATCAAAAATTTGTGAGAGAATGACCAGAGCGGGGGAGACGGAGAGAGGTGAATGGGCGATCGCTTACGCGGCAAGAGCGAGATCGGCCAGTTCAAGCCATCGAACCGCATCGGCGTCGAACCACCGAGACCGTGACGCCACCAAGCGCACTGACAAGACTTGCGCATCAGCGTGTATTGAGTATTCTTACATGTTGACACCACTATTTTGAGAGCGTTCCCACAGACATTCCTTTGCGAGGACCAACATGGAGGCACAAGTCGGGAGACTGAAAAGACGAAGGATGATTGTTCTTGGAAGTCGCCTGTGTTGTTCCGGTGGTATAGCACGTTGAGCAATGACGCATGCGATCCTTCTGCGATTCTTGACAGTGAGCGGCCCGGCCTGTGTCCAGTGGTAATGTCGGAACGGTCTCCCAATAAGATCGTCTCTCCCTGGTGTCATTTGACCGGGATTTCGGGGTGTCTGTTCGAATCTTCGGTGACCGCAAGATGCACTGGTCGTCAAGGCTGTTGCATCTGAGGGATCCGAGGCCAGGTCCGACCGCGTTTGGAGTACGAATGCACTCGGCAGACGGCTGCTGGACGAGGATGTTACGGAAGGTCAGAAGAATGCAGCAGAACCAAAGAAGGGCAACTCGCCTCGGATACTCCGCTCCACGCGCCGAGAGTCAGACGAACGTTGTCAGACTGAGAGGCGGGGACCGCGAGGCCTGTTCCGAGGCGTACCGCTGTGGAACGGCGTGCAGCAGCCTGTGGGATAACGACCTATTTCCGAACGGCCGAGGGGGTGTGTTGGGCGATATGGGCGACCAGTCGGCGTAGAAAAATAGCGGATGTGCGAGGGTGTGTTCTGTGTGCAGCAGACATATTTTTTGCGACGGGCAGCGCAGAGACGGCGAGGCTGAGAAATGGGCGAGAGGCGAGAGGAGGCAAGGGAGGCGCGGCGAGTGACGTTGGCCCGGAGATTGTCGGCAAGCACCGGAGCGCCGTGCCGACCGCTTTTTTGAAGCGAACGTTTGCGCGACGGCCCTCACCTTTACCTCTCCCACCACCTCCACCACATCCTCTCCTCCTCCTCGCCGGACTGGGCATCCAGGCGCACTAGACTTACTTTACACAGACATCTGTATAGATAATATGGCAAACCTTGCACCGTCAGGAAAGTGGGACGCCAGGTTCGTTGCCGACGCGCATCATCGCCGCCCACCCGCTCACCGCCGCGTTCAGGTACCTCGGCCCCGTCCCCCACGACGCCTCCTACTACGCAAAATGTATGCTCGGTGGTGTCCTTGCGTGCGGTATCACCCACGCAGGCATTACTCCCCTCGATGTCACAAAATGTAACATGCAGGTCAGTGTCCTCGCGCTTCTGACGTGTCGCGCGTTCTCATCCGCCCGTGTCAGGTCAACCCTGGCAAGTTCCACGGTCTTGTCCAGGGTCTCAAGACTATCTCTGCGGAGGAGGGTTCAAAGGGTCTCTGGAAAGGTTTCGGCCCTACCTTCGTCGGCTACTCCCTCCAGGGCATGTTCAAGTACGGTCTCTACGAGCTGTTCAAGGACATGTACATGAACCTGGCCGGTGAGGAGGCCTCTACCAAGTACAAGGGTGCCATCTGGCTCGCTGGTTCCGCATCTGCGGAGTTCTTTGCCGACATTGCGCTCTGCCCGCTGGAGATGACCAAGGTCAAGATCCAGACCAGCGCCGCTGGCACCTTCCCCATCCCCATGGGCGCCGCCCTCGCTGAGATGCGCAGGACCGCCGTGGACACCCGTTTCCCCTTCGGCTCCGTCGTGCCCCTCTGGTCCCGCCAGGTCAGTGCGCTGCTTATCTCATGCAGCAAAGATAATAACGCGAGTGCCCCTCTAGATCCCCTACACGATGGCGAAGTTCTTCTTCTTCGAGTACATCGTTCAGATGTTCTACAGCCACGTCTTCACCAAGCCCAAGGACACCTACGGCAAGGGCACCCAGCTCGGTGTCACCTTCGCGTCCGGTTACCTTGCCGGTGTCGTCTGTGCCATCGTCTCGCATCCTGCGGACTCCGTCGTATCGCTCATGGGCAAGCCCTCGAACAAGGGCAAGGGCATTGGCCAGATTGCGTCCGAGGTCGGCATCGTTTCGCTCGCCACGAAGGGTCTCGGCACCCGTGTCCTCATGATTGGTACCCTTACTGGTTCGTACACGCTCCCTCTATAGCTTTATTTCACGCGTTCTGACCACGATCATAGGCTTCCAGTGGTGGATCTACGACACCTTCAAGACCTCCATGGGCATGGGCACGACTGGTGGAAAGTAAGCGTGTGTGGGCAGAGGCTGATCTATTCGTCGGATATGTCTATTTCGCTCTCTTATTCGTACGACTTGTGCCGCTGTGTAATAGACAGTTCACGGACATACCCAGTCGAATTTGCCGTGCTTTGACCTGTGTGCGTCTACGAGGCCCGTTCGTGCCGAGACGTTGCGCATTCTTTCGGCCGTCGGTGCTGTGATGTCATCGACGTTTGTGTCTGCATCAATTGCGGTCGCCGACTGAATGCAACGATGAACCTTATCAATGTCTTGCAACATGGTCGAGCGTTTGAACGGGTAGGTGTCCAGAACTCTTGAAGACGTGTTTTCTGCTGAAGTTGAGCGATGAGCAGGTTGTCTTACCATAGGATTTGACCTTGGTGTAAGTACCAGTCATCCCCCTCGACATGTGCCCACACCTGAAGTAACTATTACTATGTCACCCTCACGTTTCATTGTACAAGATTAAGTTGAATTGAACTATCCTGCCGCGAAAACAGCAAGAGTGGGCTTTGGCGAGCGACGACACTTAGAGGAAGGAGAAGCTACTGGTGCCAGGTTTTTTGAAGGCAGCGCCGCAAGATGTCTTGCGGTCCTAAGACACTCTAACCGCGCAATTCTTGTTGACAAAGAAAAGGGATTCTGAGGGTCGTGTTACGTATACCAAGCCCCGGAGGAAGTGAGGACCAGAATTCATGCTGACGAGCGCAAAACGAACTCATGTGGCGCATCTCAAAACCCACCAATACGCCTTGCAACCCGTGTAGGCCAAGAACACCGATGACAGAGCGAAGAACATAATCCTTGCTGACGAAAAATCCTCCACAACCCGCACACACCTATCAGAACCTGAAGCCATTGTGTGCGGGTCAGAACGAGTGTATTGAGATCAGACTATGGCGGGAGCGGAACGGGGTCTTCTGTCTTGGGCCCGCACCGACATCAGTCGTCGAGAACGACGCCCCTGCACCCGTGGATATCCTCGAGGCTCGCGATCGATCGAGGAGGGTAGATACACGTTCAGCATTCAGGCTCGCCGTGGCCGCGGTGGCGGTCTGGATTCTGAACGCAGGGTTGGGAGTCGCAGGGCCAGCGAGCGCAGCCCGGTGTTTCACGGTGCGGAGGTGCTAGCAGCATGAGACGGGCTTGTAAGACCGGAATATGTGGTGCCTTCAGAAGTACTTTTAGCTTGCTGGGTGATCTCGAATTTATAACGAGTGGTTTGTCTTGGTGATACCTGGGATATTGAGATGGTGGGCCGAGACGATACGATCTGCGATTGGATGCATCCGCACGACACAAGCGGGACTGTCGTGTATTATCTAATACACGCCGCGCTCGACGGAGTGAAAAGAGGGGAGGGCGGGAGAGGAGAATATGGCTCTGTTGCGAACATTGATCGTCGCAGATATGTCGCAAAGTGGTAGAACCCGGTGTATGGTGGTACGAAGTCGCCAGCACATGGAGGCGTCCGAGCGCGGATGCCGGCGGACGAACCAGTTGTGAAACAAAACAAGATTTGCGTGGGCTTGAGGTCTCCGGCGAGTGGTGTCTGTTGGAACACACATGGTATTGAGAGGCGGCATAGTCTGCGATTCGGTCTCTCCGTATGGTACAAGCGACGACATCGTCTATTATCTAATACGTGCCGCGCACAACGGAATGAGAACAGGGGAGCGGGAGAGTGATACGTACTCACACGGTCAATGTTTCATGCCTTCTGACGCACCACCAAAGTCCAAGTCCACAGTAACCCCAGTTGTGCGGATGATGTAGCGGTTGTCAAACCGTAGCGGGTCGAGTGACTGGTATTCACTGTTTCGTTGAGACTTGCGAAGACGTTCTTTACCGCTACCCTTTGCCGTATTGCGTTATGAGACGCATCTTCGCGCTAGCGGCCAGCGGGAGCCTGAGGAAGAAATTCAAACATTAAACATAACGTAAGCTCCACGTGTCACACCGTTTGACATGCTGTGACGTGTGACCTTCAGACGAGCCCTGCGTGACGCGACACGAACTCTTTGGTCATTCGAGTACAGTGTGGTCAACTCGCGAGCGCGTCCCGTCGCGGGTACACTCCTGCGCCGTGACTTGTTGTGACCCCGTCGCGAAACATCACCTCGACCCTGTTGTCAATACTTCCTGCCGGGATGGCCGCGACGTTCAGTTGGAGCGACCTGAAGGGATCCGCCGAGTCTAGCGGGATTCGAGAGAGGAGGTGAACGCACATCGAAGGGAGAAGGTTGAGCTGAGAGAGGTGCTGTATCGCTAGGACGACGACGAGCGATATGAACGCGAGGGGTGATAAACTGCGCGAAGGATGATCACCAGCTTTAGGAAGTCCGACGAACTTGGTGCTCGGAGTACTCTGTTCGTGTGTCAGCAACAGGAGCTTGACTGGGAAGGTTGTGGCGCCCGCCGGCTCAACAAAGGGCTAGCGTGCTGAAGAATCTGTCAGTCGTGTCTAGCAGATACAGCGATTCCCTCAACGAGGGGTCACTTGCCACCCACGGCGCCGCTAACACCAGCTCGTGCTCCTGAAACCTCGACATCTGACCGGGGCTTTCATACTCCTCAGTGAGTTATGTCCCTACGACAGCGTGCCTGCGAGCCGACACTGCCGAGACGCGGGTAAGAAAGAAAAATTGGGACATTCCGAATGCGCAGGGTGGGCGACGCCACCGAGCGCGCGCCGCGCCGAGGAGGGCGCCACGGGCCGTCGCTAGGGCAACGAAGGGCGGGAATGAGGACGGAAAGCGTTAAGGACGATCGTCGTCCGCAGGCGGGGTGGCGTGGAGGAGCTTCAGCTGTGCCGACGGCTGCGGTTCGTCATAATCCGAGCGATGACTGGGCGCACATCGTAGTCACGTATTTTTACAGATTTCCATGTACTCCCGTCGTAGCTAAATTCAGCACGTCGGAGGACGGCGGCGCGCTGCATGGATGCCTGGGCCATCCAATACAGACCCTGCCACAGGCATCGCGCCGCCGCTGGCAGACGTGCGGCCTAGTGTGCGTCGTCGGACGACGGTGGCGTGAAGGCTGGCTGGGCTGTGTTCAGGGCTGAGCGGGCGGAGGCCCGGTGTCCCGATGTGCCCCGGCGGGCGCGAAGCCGAACTGAGGCGAGCGTGCCATTCGTCCGTCGAGCCTAGTGGGTGATGTGCTGGAGGTGGCGGCGAGCTCGATGCTCTGTAGCACTGTGTCATGCCGTACGGCGGCAATATTCGCCGATTCGCGATACATGCAGCGCGCGGGGGAAAACGCGACCGCGGTCGCGACTGACAAAGCCAAAAAGCATGCGCACGCCACCGAGGACGACGCGTTCTAACCACAGCAGGACAAGCCCGCGCAGACTGGGAAAAGCAAGACATCAGCACATTTATCACGCACGGCGGGCAGATTGACGCTTGCCGTCGTACGTTCTGCTCGCGCCCGCCGTCAGCTTCGTCTGTTGACTGGGGATCTTCGGATTCCGCGCGAGGATAATCACGAATCAGCCTTCGAACAGCGTTCGCCCGATACATGTGCGGCCGCCTTTGCAGCGGGGTGCGGTGATACTGGCGTTGGCATCACGAAGCAATGTGTTCGGAGGGAGAGCCGGCGGCACACGACGAGCTGAATCAATAGAAACGACTCCCGATGAGCCTGCATGACGTCCAGACCCCGCAGAAGACCCGTCGATAATGAAATGTTGCCTATGCCGTCGACATCAAGGCCAAGCCGAAGGCGTCTGCGAGCTTCGTCGCGCGAACGAGGCAACAGTGCGATATATTTCATTGATGCACCCTATATTCCGCCCTGTTCTGCACCATCGATGGGTTCGCTGGCGCAAGAAGATTAGGCTAATCTGAAGCACAAGCAACGTCGTATTTGTAGAGAAGATGAGAGCGCTACTCACAGAGACCCCAAAGATGACCTCTTCGCGCGAACACCGTTGGAGAGAGTTGGCCATCCTGCAATAGAACAAGGGACGCGTCTCGTGCGCCGCAACGGACGGAGATGACGTGCATAGAATGCGCTGTAGCGATACTAACGTCAAAGTGTTGTCGGAGAAGTCAGGCATTCGGTGCTTACAGGATACGGATCTTCCCTAGGCGATATCTTCAACTACGGTCCCCGTGTGTCGTTCCATGTTGGAATAGACGTAGCGAAAGCATCTAAATGTCTGCATGTGCGCAGTTAAGGTAGGGCTGTGACTGATGTGTGACTAGTTGTGACCGAACCGTGACTTTACGCAGAGCTTTTGAACTGCAGTCGCGCGTCACAACCAGCCTCTAAACCAAACGGCGTGACACACCTAGCGTATGTTTGATTTCTGTTTTTTCTTCGCCCAGCCGCTGGTCACGGAGACATATCGCATAATTTCGCATTGAGGCGTGTGTGTTGTTATGAGTCCGGGCCAAGCATCGAACTACTCAGCCAAAGGTGAGTACCACAGCACGATCCGCGCGTGGCCTGCAAGGCAGACGCCACCGTCCTAGTCCCGGTGATGCGCCACCAGCGCTCAGCCAGGGATTCTCGCAATGGCCACCGAGCAACATGACAGAGAACGAACGGTACTAACCACCTTTGGGGAGAGCATTCCGGATAGCACGAATACCGATATTTTCCCCTCGAGCCTCCGGAGCATGCTCTTGCCCAGGGCAAAACGAACGAACGTTTTCAAGCTCGGCATCCGCGACGACATATACATCCGCGCGCGTCGGTTCGCCGATCATTTTCCCCGACGAGCCCACCGGCTGGACGGATCGGAGTCGCGCACGGCTACCCATAGCGCGCGTCCCGCCCTCTGTCCTGCGCTTCTCGCCTGGAAACCGGCGCAGCCACGACACGACAGCCTGCATGTCGGTGTGCGCCATCTGCGCGCCCCGTCCACCCAGACGCTTTGCAGACGCTTTGCACGGTCAGCTCCAACCTTGCCACGGCGCGCCCGACCGGAGCCAGACATGTGAAAGTGCGTAGTCCTGATTGATTAGCCTCCGCCTGGTCGAATCGCACTCATGGAAGCCTCATATTGCGTCGATCCACTACGACTCCGGCGTACTTCGTTGCGGAAGTCGCCGTTATTTTCGGTCTGTGCGTTCGTTGCATCCGATAAAACTACCGCGAGCATTCACACCGCACAGAGATTCTGGCGATTTCGAGCGATTTCGCTACATCTATTCTAACATCGAGCGATACAGTCAAGATATGGCCTAGAGAAGACCCGTGTTCTCGTCGACGTACAGATGCTGCTCGGACACCACTGCGAGAATCCCTGGCCGAGCGTTGGTGGCGCATCACCGGGAGTAGCACGGTGGCGTCTACGTTGGAGGCCACGCGCGGATTGTGATGCCCCCGACGCTGCCGTATTCTGCTACGTCAGGTCGCGGTGCTCGCCACCATCTGCATTTGAGAGGCCTGGAGAGCGACAGGAGTGCGCCCCTGGCAGCCACGCCACGTTTCTGTGGTGTTCCTTACGAGGGCGACGGTGTAAACATGGTGCCGCGCCAACGATCAGCGTTTGTGCAGCAATCTATTTTGCGTTGGATTCGGGGCGTACCTGAACCTGAGTGCTTGGTCCGATATCTGTGAGCTGCGGGTGCGGGTCACAGGGTGGGGGGCGGCCCCAGCACGATCAGCACGTCCGGTCCGATGGCTTGGTGGGCTCTAGCGGGTTGTTTCACGGTGATCGACTGCGTCGCCGTCGGGCGAGCGGGCACGGCGTCATTCCAGATATCGTTACATTCACGTAATTCGCGCGGATCGGGCTGCCATATGTGGTGGGGGCGCGCCGCGCGACGACACCACGGATGGAGTGGATGGGGCGGGTAATTGCCGGGTGCGCCACGTATGAAACATGGAAGCGGGCAGCGAGGACAAAGCGTGTTGTTGGAAAATACAACGCGTGGGGATTGTTGCCAACGCGAGGCGGCAACGGCGTGACGGGCGGGAGGCGGGAGAGCCACGTGGGCCGGCGTTTAGAGTCAGAAAGCCGAAAGAGGATAAGGCGGCGGCAGGCTCTCGATCAGATCTGGCGATGTGGCTGGACGCGGTGGCGTGGTTCCGGCGCCAAACAGACGCCCGCCCCAATTGTTTCCGCCGGCTCATTTACCGCGTCGCAGCTATAAGTACTCCCCCTCGCCGCCGCTCTCCCCGCCGTCCCCCCCGCTGTTCTCCACAACCAACACTACCCCGAGGCCGCTGCAGCAGACGACGAGCAGACATGTTCGCACAGTACTCGCCCCTCTTCACCTCTGGCCTTCTGTCCGACAGCTCCTCCCCCTCGTCCTCCCGCTCCCCCTCGCCCCAGCCCAAGGCTAGGAAGCCTGCCCACGAGAGCCTTCCGCTCTCCGCGACCTTCAGTGTCTACTCTGGAGAAGGCTCCGAGAATGCCCTCTTCCTCACGTTCAAGCCCAGCCGGCGGCACATCCAGGAGGGCCACTCGTTCCTCTCGTTGGACCTCGCCGAGAGCCACCGCTCAATGAGCCTGCGTCGGAAAGATACCGTCACGACCACGTACGGACGATCTGCGCCGACTTCTCCAGTATCTTCTGCGCCAGCATTACCGTGAGCATACATCCATCTTTGATTCCTTCCATCTACCCTGCCTTGCTCGCTGTGCGGCGCGCTCTGCCCACGCCTCGCGCTTTACGGCGCTGTTTGGCGACATGTTCATGTCCGTCGACAGTTGGCACGCAGGCGTGGGTAGGGAACTCGCGGGTGACATCCGTCGTACGCTTGGGCCCGCGCTTGCCTATTGCAGTGGCGTATAAGCTCTGTATTCACATCATCAGGGCGTGTCGCGCTTCTCGAGATCCTATTGTCCTGTCCTAGTCTTTGACGTTCAATCTATTGGTTCACACGGACATCTTCTGACGACCCTTTCCAGAGGACGCACTTCGTTCGCCCCCTTTTGCGCGCCATCCGACGCCTCCAGCGCGGTCTCGCCTGTGTAAGCACACATGCTCTCACCTATTGTGCTTGTTCTTACGTCTTTACAGACGAGGCTCTTCGCCAGTGCTGAGACGCGCTTCCCGCGAGACGATGCGCTTGCCATCGCCGAAGCCTGCACCGTCGACCAACCTTCCAGAGGTCCCTCGTGCTCGCCAGCGCCCCTCGCTTTCCATCACGCTTTCGGCGTACCCCCAAGCGGGCTCCTCCTTCACTCCCCTGCACCACCGTCCAACCATGTCTGAGCCGTCGATCCTATCACCCCCGCTCGACTCGTCTCCCATTCTGTCTCCGGACGCAAATCAGTCGTACTTCTTCTTCTCGCCCACCCTCTCTGCGCCTCCAACTCCGCCGCTGACAGGAACGAGTGATTTCTCAGTCGCTCCTGAGCCAAGAAGCGCGAGGCCGGCCATCACATCGCTCAAGACATCACCATCGTTCCGTTCAACCGCCTCCACTGGCACCCGTCAGCGGAACAGGTCTGCCGCTCTCGCTGCTCTTGAGGGCCGCTCGGCGTCCCGGCGGCACTTCTCAATCAGACGGCCACGGAACTTCATGAGCATGAGCGATGACGAGGATGAAGAGGATGACCCGATCGCAGTCGAGAAGCGGTTGCTCTCCGTTCTTGACGAAGAAGAAGACGTGGTGATACCTCCGGCCGTCAGAGCGACGGTGAAGAACGACGGCAAGCAATCCTCTCGCCGGGATAATAAGCGAGCCACTACCGTGCCCGAGGGACGGCGGAGTCGGAGAGGCACGATCGACTCGCTCCTGTCTCCGCTCACCAACTTCATCGACTTTCGCGACGACGAGCCTGCTTCCCGGCGGAGCTGGCGCAGTTTCATCGAATTCTCCGCGTAGGCCGTGGAGAGGCTTCCGCCTATCTTTCCTTTCGTTCGCTCTCGTCGTCGATGCTTTGCTACTCCCCCGTCTGTCGTCGGGGGTTGTAAACAGTATTTATAGCTGTGTCCGTTCTTGCTCACCATACCTCTAGAGCACCTTTAAAGTCCCCGGCCGATGTTCCGTTCCCCTCTCGCTGCTCACTCCCCTGTAACATCCCACATCCACGGACATACGCTTTGCATTCCTTTCTGTCTGTTGTACGCATCCCCCGATCCCGTCTACCGTGTACCATACCGCCCCTCCCCTGCTCTCGTAGTCACTAGCATATCCCCGTCTGTCTCTAACTGCTATCCGTACCACCGTCGCTCGTTAATCGTATGCACCCCGTAATAATAAAAAAGCAACCAAAACATTTTGTAAAACCATCTGTGTGCGCACGTTCTTTGCTTCGGATTGATGCACGGAGATCAGAGAGGCAGGGCGGGATAGGGGCGGGACACACAGCGCGCATCGCCATCGACCACAGCGGCGCAGAGTCAAACAAGGGTCCGGTGGCCTGATGGCCCTGCGTGTGCGAGCCCGCGCGTGATCCCAGCACTCCGTCCGTCTTCGCAGCCCTCCTTGCTGTGCTCTTTTCCAGCACGGACTCTGTTTTGGCCCTATGTCTGATTTCCACGGCGCACCCATCGGCGCAGACGCGCACCGCGAACACTGATGGGCGCGTCCCGCCTGCACCGAGTCCAAGTCCCACTCCCCTTGTTTGCGACACCCAGCGCAGTGCACACCGATGGCCCGACGATGCCAAGACGGTCTTGCAGCGCAGACTAGGGCCTGCGCCGCGCCTGCCATCTGCCGGATAGGACGTCTCTGCACGGGTTCTGGGTCCAGACACAGCAGAGACACGCGCACGATGGGATCTCATTGTGCAGTCGCGCTGTTGCGCGGGTACATTTCCCCACCGTTCGACGGTTCGTGATCCCGGGGCAGCCTCGAGGCAGCTTAACTTACTCTGGCCGTTGCGTGGTGCACCGCCCCCCTGCGCGCACACCCGCAGTTATTTCGCGTTCGCGGCACCGTGCGATGGAGGCATGTGTGCGCGCCGGGCGCAAACACCGTGTGTTTGGGCGGGGATCCGGCCCTGGATCGCTGCTGTCTATGCCTAACATGTCGGTGATACATGCGCATTTGTGATATATGTTTAGATGGTGGAGGGTGGTAAGCATGCAGAGGGTGACGCCACCACAAAAATGGGTCGCGAGGGGGAGTGTGAGTCCGATCGTACACGGAACGGGTGAACGATGGATGGGATTGGTGTGTGCGAAGGGATGTGCTGACAGCGAAGGCGAGCGTGTATGTCGAACGCGGGGACGAGTCTGGGCCGGTGTGAATCGCGGCCAGCGAGGCTAATGGAGACGCCGGCATACTCTCAGACTGGGGTATTCGTGTTCAACAAACTACGGTGGCGGCGAACACTTTGGGATGGCCCTGTACACCTGACAATGTGGCGGCGAGCGCTTTGAGATGGCCCTGTGCGTCTGGCAGGTACAGTCAACGACAATGAAATGGGCGTCGGAAGTAGTCTCCCTAGACGCCCTTATAAGACATTGACTACGTCTGTCTAATATAAGGTCTGCTTTCAAATAAGCGGGGTTGATAGAAGGGGGTCGTCAAGACATGCGTGCTCGGAAAGATCCGAGAAATCCTACTCCTTTAGGCAACCGAGGGGTTACCATTTTTGGGTAGAACGGGCTTCGAGACGTCCAGTTGAGATCTTTGGGGGACGGCGGGGCATATGCTGGGCCTGCATTTGGTATACAATTGTATTTTGAGGTATAATATTGAATTATGGACGTGACAGGAGCCTTTGATATGCTTCCAACTGGGCCCTTGAGCCAAAGAAGTCGTGTGTGCGGGTTTCATATTTGTCTCGTCTAAGAATCGCATTATAATTCAAGATTCATGTTCTAAACATACGCCTGTACTCCCTAGAATATAATTGTCATTTATGAGTCACTGAATATGCGGAATCGTGACAGTGCAATCCGCAGGGGCCCCGTGGGAACGGGTCCGATGGTTCCCAAATAAGGCTATTGACCCCCTCCTGCTACATGCCTTACTTGTCACTAGACTACGTCGGAAGTACGGGAAGGGCTCACAGGCCTGCTCTTCCGTTAATTCTGCGCAATTTCAGTGATGCATCCGTTCCGGCCTTCATCCATCGGCTTCTCAACAAGTTCATGCACTCGATAATGCACGGCGAGACAAATTGCTCGTCGCAGGTGCTAGGTGTGGCCGGCATCGGCTTGGACGAAACGATCGGTGGCGTGAGTGGAGTTAGTCATGAGGCCTGAGGTTGTACCACCGCATAACACCATCTACGCCCGATATGTGACAGCTCGGAGTTTCAGAAAGGAGTACGACAGTCTTCAGAAGAATTAACCATTGCGTGCGCCAAACAAGTGACAGACATTGATCGACCTTCATGCTAACCGAGCCAGTAAATCTGCCACAACTTCCGGGTTGTCCCAGTGCGGCTGAGAAGCGGGGAGGTCAGCGAAGCAGCTCGCAAGATGGTAGTGGGCAACATACGAAGTGGTTTCCCCCGTCAATCACGTGGATATCCACGAGTCGCTTGACACGCGTTTCGTCGTCCGGGACGGTCTCAAGCATGAAGTCGCCAATCGCCTTCGCGGCAAGCACGTAGTCGTTAACGCTCTCGTTGCCCCACAGCACCAATACTTTCACATCGGGTAGAATGTTGTCCGCAGGGCGCAAAGCACGTTGGAAGTTGTCCCGGAAGATAGCCGGAGGGAACGAGAGGATGGGAAAATTAGAGCGGAGGGCGTCTGGGTGGGTCAGGGCGTTGTACTCTTCGTCTGACATCCTCCGCGTGGTTGGCGTCTTCTGCTGTGGCGTCGAGGCCTGACTATCCCTGGAATCCACGTGCAGAGGGGTCCTCGACGACAGATACTCGATGGTCACTTGGCTCAGGTCCCCGACCGTGGGGTAGTAGGCGGAGAGGAGCGAGCGGAAGATGGTGTTTAGGTCGGTGTCGAAAGCCTCCACGCCCGCAGGAGCCGGTGGAAGACCCATGCAGCATGCAGCGCCCGGATCTGCAACACGCTCAGACGTTGTACGTCGAACGTGTAGGCGGAAAACGCTCACCGTAGAATACAACTGTCCGTAGGTAGTCTTCCAGAACTTTCTTGGTGTTGGGCGGATTCTCTTGCGCGTTTCCAAGCAGAGAGACCGACCAGATGTTCCCCATAGACCACGACAGCAGCGCTATTCCTCCGACCTTCTTTCCCCCGACCTCTCCGACTTTGGGAATATCGTGCGTCTGTGCGAGATACTCCAAGAACTTTGCCAGTTCTAGTCCTTGCGTCTGCACGAAAGCTCGCTTGGTTTCTTCGTCTCCTTTGAAGATAATATCGAGTTCCGCAGCGGAGTACGGGGTCGAGTCGGGGTAGTCTCTCCAGTTGATGGAGAAGAAGCGCAGGTTGGACTTCTCTGCATATGGGGCGAGACGACGGAATATGGCTGTAAATCGACGCGTTAACGGCAGCTCAGAGTATAAAGGGGCTTTTCTCACCCGAATGGAACAGTATTCCATGCGAAAGCACCACCGTCAGGTAGCTCTTGGAGTCCTTCGGAACGCCTGTGTCCTCGTAGTGAATGACAGTCCCATTCTCGTCAACTGGAGCGATAGGCATGTTTTCTTGGTTGCTAGAAGCGAGGGGCACGATAAGGAGAGGCAATGAGGCTCATGCGATATATGACCATCGCTGGCCGTTGGCATTTGGGATAATCGCGGCCATGTTGGGGCTTTGCAGGGAAGCGGTGGTGAGCTGAATCAAAGCGTGACCAGAGTGCGCCAGAGTATGCTATTCAGTCTCCCTAGCGTGGAAAGGATGGAGCAAACCGAATGGTGGCGGCGCAGGCAGGTCGCACGAGCCGATAACCAGTAACGTTACCCAGGTTCACTGGCGAGAGGTCGTGTAAGTGCTGGTACTGACCGGCTCTAGCGAGAACCCAAGGTACTCTCGATGGAGGATCGTGCGAGAGCAGACTTGATATGTGGTTTGGATGAAGAGGACAGTTGCATTCCGCGAAGCGTTTGGGAAAGGGTGTGCAGTTTGGAAGGTCTGTCACTTTCACTCGATAGGCGCTATAATCCCACAAGCGCTCTATTACTCAATAACAATGACTGTACGTTTCGTTCGTCGCGGTCTTTGGAGGTCTTCGGAGGAAATCTGTGAGGGCATTCTCCACTCGCGCCGATCGTGCTCGACAATAAAAATTCAATTTGCATGCTATTCGCCGCATTATATTTTATAGACAGCCCGTCATGCTTCATGACGACGATTAGGACATGCTAACATCCCCTGGCACAAAGATCCCAGCACACAACAGTACGCTTCGCTGTGAAATCTCACAGAGACTTTCACACAACAAACATCCCGTAGTCTGTCTTTGCCTGAACGAGTCTCATTCCCCGAAATCGCGTATTGAGCGTGTTCTGGCACCATCGGGCTCGATTTCAAGCCATCTAATCACTGCTCTGACCCTTAGGAGATACCAGCTCAGAACACGAGATTACGCAAACTGCCCGTGCAGGGCTAAACTCTCCCTCGCTTTTTTGGATTTTCGTTTTGGTGGTACCGAACCTACCGGATTAGGTTCGAGAGTATCCAGATTTAGTAAAAAGGCGTCGGAGATGCCCGAGAGGAACGAATATTTGATCTCCGTTGCTCTTGACCCGGTTGACCGTGTGCAAATATCGTCGTGGCCGAGCGCCGCTACCGTGAATACGACCAGTGGCTTTTATCAATTTATGCCATTGCACTATCTTCAGCGGGAAACAGGCACTGCCACTTCGCAGACTTCCACAAGGATGCATTGACGGACAAAGCCGAGATATTTGTACAAGGAGATGGCCGCAGGCAACACCGCGTAAGCATACACATCGCAATTCAGAAATGAGGATAACAATTGAAAGAGCTTTTTTCGAGTTTATACGAGAACGATATGGCTGGTTGTAGAGAATCAGGCTTGGACGTGTGAAAGGACTCTGAGACGTACTCTGATTGCTTGACAGCAGATTTGACTACTCGGGAAGCTTCCAAGCAACCCACTGAAGTAAAGTAACCAGATCCTTCGGGTTGGCTGCGTTGGCCGGGAGGATATCCTGTCCAGACTTAATCCAGACAATGGTGGCGTAAACCTGGAACAACGCTTGAGTCAGAGGTGAAGGAGATAGCGATACCACAAACATTGTCATTCTTTGCCTGCGCAGTGACCTCCGTATTGGCTATCTGCAAAGCCACTGAGGCAGAGGCTCCATCCGACCGTACCATGTCGAGGTGAGTTGCGAGAATGCGGTGAACGTAGAAGTTCTTGCCGCTGCTGTTGAGGCGGTTCTTGACGTGGTCACGGATGGGTTCCAGCAGCGAATTCTCGAGCAGGATGTCAGTGGCCGCCCGGCTGGTCGTTGCACCGTAGAACCAGATCGAAAGCGACGAGAAGCCCAAGCCACCCAGGATATTACCGCCGATGCCACCCAAGATGGCGCCAACGGGTCCAAGCACGGCGCCAGCACCGGAACCCATTTCGCCACCAACAATCGCGTCTGACCACCAGACGACCTGGTTGGCCACCTCTCCCTTCCATTCGTCCGCCACGATGACGGAGAACATGGAGCAAGCGATGCTCGTGGCTAGGAGAGCTTTCCCAGCGTCTCCGATTCTCCTCTGGATGAGCTTTATCACGCTGAAGCTTGTATGGCTCGCATCCTCCACCGTAGAAATCGCAACCTATGAAATTGATTAGCCAATCTGTGACGACGTTCTAAACTCCAGTCCCCGTACACGCCCCCGGGATGATCGGCGTGGGGGAACGTCGAGGAACGAGACTTGCCTGTTGTGCCTCCTGCTCCGTAAGCTGCGCGAAGTCCTTGCTGTAGATGCGCTGCGCGTATCTGTTGAGATAGGCCTCGTACGTCCCGCCGGTGGGCTTGGTAGTCTTGGCAAGCACCAGACCGAGCCGAGAGGTCCTACTGCGCATCTTGTAGAGGAGGGCGTCGCGCATTTCGGCCGTCTGCAGGGCCCCTTCCTGAGCTGTGAGATCACCAGAGCGAATGCGCCCGGTAATTTCGTCGTTGACCGCCTTGACAGCGTTGCCGTACTTGCCCTGCGCTCCCGCGTCGTTGATGAACCAAGCAGCAAAAGCATTCCCGGTGGTCAGGAAAGAGAAGCGGGCGAGGTTGAGGAATGTTTCAGGGATGTCGTGCATCGCCCTGACGTAGAGACCTGCGAACTCGTCCGCCTCCTTCACGGGCGGGCTCGGCCAGGGGCTCGGGTTTTGGTTCACAGAGGACTTCATCCAACCATTCGTGTTGAACGCCACAACATTGCGGTCGATGCGCGCCGCCTCCAACATGTCGTGGAGGCTAGGCTCAACACTAACAGAAGGGACTCTTAGCGGGATCAGGACGACAGGGCGGTGGTGGGCTTGAAAGC